>VWZL01000713.1:73778-127464 GCA_013396915.1 Stercorarius parasiticus
TCTGGTGAGACCCCACCTGGAGTACTGCCTCCAGCTCGGGGGCCCTCACCACAAGAAGGACATGGACCTGTTGGAGCAGGTCCAGAGGAGGGCCACGAAGATGATTAGAGGGCTGGAGCACCTATGCTATGAGGACAGGCTGAGAGAGTTGGGGTTCTTCAACCTGGAGAAGAGAAGGATCCGGGGAGACCTTATAGCAGCCTTCCAGTACCTAAAGGGACCTACAGGAAGGATGGGGAGGGACTCTGTATCAGGGAGTGTTATGATAGGATGCGGGGTAACGGCCTCAAGTTGAGAGAGGGTAGATATAGATTGGATATCAGGAAGAAATTCTTTACTGTAAGGGTGGTGAGGCACTGGAACAGGTTGCCCAGGGAAGCTGTCAATGCCCCATCCCTGGAGGTGTTCAAGGCCAGGCTGGATGAGGCTTTGAGCAGCCTGGTCTAGTGGGAGGTGTCCCTGCCCATGGCAGGGTGGTTGGACCTAGGTGATCTTTAAGGTCCCTTCCAACCTGAACCATTCTGTGATTCTGTGATCCTGTTATTCTGTGAAACTAAACCTAAAGGTATGATTGTGGGCGATTATTTAAGAAGAACAGAGGTTCTAAAGATAGATTATGTGCAAGTTCCACAGAGAAAGTCAGTCAACTTGTTAAGACAGCAGATTTGTTTCAGGAAAGACTCAAACAATTGCTACTACTGCAGCAGTATATGTAGGTTTAGGCAAAAGAAAACCAGAGAAAGGACAAAGAACATGAGCTTTCTGGTCCAGTGTCTACGGTGTAAGAGTACATATAACAGACTGAGAAAAAGCAATAGTCTAATCGCTGACCTCCCCATTAATATGGGAAGTCTCCCCTGAAGTCTTCCCCAGGCTGAACAAGCCCCAGTCCCTCAGCCTTTCCTCACAGAGTGAGAGCTGTACCCCCACCATCTCACTGCCTCTCCGCTGAATTTGCTACAGTCTTTCCCATATAGTAGGTGCAGAACTGGATGAAGTATTCCAGACTTGGTCTAATGCTGAGTAGAGGGGCATAATCTACCAGTAATGCTCCTGTCAATACAGCCCAGGATGCACTGTCCACCTTCACTCTCAGGGCACGCTGCTGACTCATGCTCCTCCTGCTGCCTGCCAAGACCCCCAAGTCATTTCAGCAGAGATGCTCTCCAGCAAATTAGCAGACTTTGTTGCAAGGGCTTGTTTTTTCTCAGGTGCATGACTTGGTGTTTGTCTTTGTTGAATCTCATGAGAATCCTGTTGGTCTGTTTCTCCAGGTCCCTCTGGATGGAAGCCCTGCGTTGGGTCGTATTGAATGTTCCCCAGACTTTGTTGTCATTTTCAAAACTGATGAGAATGCCTCCTGCCGGACATTGATAATGATGTCAAACAAGATATGATCCAGGACAGGCTCTTGTGTTATCCTATATGTTAGCTACCTTGAGGCAGAATATGACCCACTAACCATTAACTTCTGAGCCTGAACATGCAACCAGTTATTTACCCATCTAGTTGTTAACCTATCCAGATCATAATGACCCAACTTGGATTCAGAATATTGAATATTGTGGGAAACAGTGTTGAAAGCCTTACTGATCAAAGTAGATAACATCCAATGTTCTCCCTCCATCTGCAGACTTCGTTATTTTATCATAAAAGGCAGTCAAGTTGGTCAAGTATGATTTAGCCTTTAGAAATCCATGCTAACTACTCCCAGCCATCTTCTTCATATGGCCATGAATTTATTCCAGTACTTGCTCTATGATTTCCACAGGGAGTAAACTGAGGCTGACTGGCCTGTTATTTCCTAGATTGTTCTTTTGGCCTTTTTTGAAGATGGGTGCAATATTTTCATTTCTCCAGTCATTAGGAATTCTCCCTTTGTCTCCATGACCTGTCAAAGATGAGAGCAGCCAGGTCTCCCTGCATTACTGGATGCAGCCTATTGATTTCCAGGTACTTACATAGGTTGAGCTCTCTCAAGTAATCCCTGACTGAGCCCTTATCCACTGTTGGTACTTCTCAATGTTGAACACCTTCTCTGATCACAGGGGCTTTAGAGCCCCTGTTGGTGAAGACTGAGGCAAAGAAGGTATTTTGTGACCTCAGCCATATCTGTGTCCACTGTCACTAAGTCATCTGCAGTCCAGGTGTTGCCCGAATAGATTCATAGCTCCAGTGGAGAAGAGATTATGGCCTATAAAGAGCATATCGAGAGATGCTTGATCAACAAATATTGCAAAGACCACTCAAATGCCATATTTGCAGATAGGCTATCAGATTGGTGACTAATTCAGTTATACCTCTAATCCAAGCAATGCTGCAAAATAGCAATGTTAATTTGAACCAAATGAAGGAAAAATGTCTGTGATGTCTCATAATAACTCTAATAGTGAGGACAGTGGGCAAATATAAGATGTCCAGTAAGAAACACACACAAGAATGTTTTACTCTGAGATATAGTTGCTGGGCAACAAAGCAGTGCAATATATAGGTATGACCAGAGGAAAATTTGAGGGTATCCTCAGAATGGTAAAGGAAAGAAAACCCTCATTTGGGACTGCAGACAGAATTATAGCAAAATGTAAAGTATCCACATGCATAATGGCATATCCAAAACGAAGATTTTTATCCTGCAAAAGGAACTGAAAAAACTGTGAAAAAATAAAATACTTCAATGTCCCTACTGCAACTAGCACAGAAAAAAACAGAAATTTAGCGCTGTGAGAAAATATTCATATTAATTCATACAAAACTCCTCAACAAAGCAATGAAAAGAATTACTAATCTTTGCCAACTATTGAGGACACTACATGATTTACCAGATTAAACTGCTGACTGTATGTATTTTTACATGCAAAGTATCAGCGTCATTGTAACAGCCTGGCAATGGTTCACATGCCTCTTGGCAAGTATTGTTGGGTACAAAGGGCTTTGGGTATTAACAAAGCCTGCAAGTCATTACTGACATAAAGTAAACTAGGCTTTGAAGGGAAGTACAAGCATCTTGAATATAATAGACTATGTTTTACTTAAAGAAATTAAAGAAGAGGCAATCCATAACAATGGTGTAGAGAGGCAACTATATTAAGCAGCTTTTCAGGAAGCATTTTAGGTCAAAGTGAAGCTGAAAAGACCTACTGCCTTCTTTTGATTCCGAAAAACTCCCTTAAGGTACCAGAGCCAGAAAGCCATCACAAATATATCCAGGCTGTAGGATATGAGAGGAGGCCAGCAATTTACTTTACAAAAATCAATCAAAAGCCCGAGAATATTCAAGCAACACAAAAATGATGTAGTACGGGAATAACTGGAAATCAGGAACCAATATTTAATGAAGTAATGAAATACATATGTGAGTCACTGATCCTGAAGTACTACAATCCAGTGCAGTATCTTACAAAGTAATCATGCTATACTGCCTTTTAATGTCTTTGAAGAGCAGTATTTAGAAAAATACATATGATAGCATTTTATTGATACAAGAAAAGACAGACAACAGTCAGAAAAGTAGCTCCTGGTTGCATTCTTCAAAAACGAGATAAAGTCTGTTAATATGTGAAAAGAAGATCAGCTAAGGAAGGGAAATGAAAACAAAACAGAAAATGTAATTATGGCAGTACATAAATCTATGGTGTCACTTGAACATTGTTCATAGTTCTGGTCAAGCCTCCTCAAGAACATGAAGCAATAGTGGAAGCAAAAAATGTTCTGGGGTAGACTATAAGAGATCAGAGGCACAGAAGACCAAATAAGATTTTAAACTTGAAAAAATGTGTTCAATAAAAAATCATAAATGATATGCATATGCAAGTAGGGAACTATCCCATTTCTTATAAAAAATAAGGGAAGTGAATTGAGTTATCAAATATAAGTTTTAAGGAAAATGAGTATTTTTTTCAAATCATGCAAGGTACCTGTGTGAAACTTATTCCTACATGTTCTGGATAACAAATAGATCAAGAATTTGAATAAGAGAAACAGCCTTTTACTGAAAGTGAATTCTCATTTACTGCATTATGGAAACTTTTAGCCTAGGATGGACTCATTTTCATACTCTTACCAAATTTCTTCCATTCAGTTTTTGCTACTAATCACTTTTAGACACTTTGGATGTAACTGGCTCTCCTTACCATACATACACAGCCTGAATTCAGATACATTAGATAGTGCATTTATTTTTATTTTAGGGTTGATTAAACTGAAAGAAATGAGTGCCGTAGGAACTTATCCCTATTACCATATGAAAAATAAACTGTGTAAATAGCAAAAGTGGGACCTCAGCTGGTCAGAAACTTGACCTGAAACTGCCCCTAAATAGGCATAACAAAAGATATCAGTTTTCTAATCTTTAAAGCTAGTAACAGAATATAAAAAAATAAACTACTATGATGGCACTGTTAAAAAATAGAGACAATTCCAATGTCCAGAGTGACGTGAACTTTTCTTCAAGTATGCTCTACCAGAAAACACAGTATGGTGTAACGTTTTTTCTCATTTGCATCTTCACAGAAATCAATTGACTCAAAAATTAATCTTACTGTTGTATGTACAGGATTCTGAACCAGGGATAGCTACATGAACAAGAAGGCAATGCAGAAATTCATTTTACATGACTATTGTTGCTAGGGAGAATGCTCCACTGGGATACATCACTAAGCTTGTTTGTCTCACTCTGCCTGGGATTTTCAAAGTGACAGCTTGGCAACATAATGGAAACTCAGAGTGATTCAGGTTTTCCTGTTTGTTTTTCCATCATCTTTAATTCTGTAACTGTGGAATTTCTAAACAATAGGTCAAATCATCAGAGGATAGTAAATAGTTTTGAGTTTTTTGAAACACATGGAGCTACAGCAATTTGACAGACCAAGGTTGGTAGCCTGCTAGTGCCTACAGAGGACTAAAAAGTCACAGTGAACTCAGAAGCAGTGAAATACTTTTAGGGCCTGATCTGATTCCTGCTAAATTCGTTCTCATGACCAACTTGAGGAAAATTAGAATCAGTCCCAAAAAGTATTCATCATTTTTCTTCTTCCTGATTTTCTTACGTTTGATGTTTTAGATTCTGCTCTTGATCCTTTTTTCCTCTCTCTCTCTTTTTTTTTTTTTCCACAGAATCACAGAATGGTTCAGGTTGGAAGGGACCTTAAAGATCACCTAGGTCCAACCACCCTGCCATGGGCAGGGACACCTCCCACTAGACCAGGCTGCTCAAAGCCTCATCCAGCCTGGCCTTGAACACCTCCAGGGATGGGGCATTGACAGCTTCCCTGGGCAACCTGTTCCAGTGCCTCACCACCCTTACAGTAAAGAATTTCTTCCTGATATCCAATCTATATCTACCCTCTCTCAACTTGAGGCCGTTACCCCGCATCCTATCATAACACTCCCTGATACAGAGTCCCTCCCCATCCTTCCTGTAGGTCCCTTTAGGTACTGGAAGGCTGCTATAAGGTCTCCCCGGATCCTTCTCTTCTCCAGGTTGAAGAACCCCAACTCTCTCAGCCTGTCCTCATAGCATAGGTGCTCCAGCCCTCTAATCATCTTCGTGGCCCTCCTCTGGACCTGCTCCAACAGGTCCATGTCCTTCTTGTGGTGAGGGCCCCCGAGCTGGAGGCAGTACTCCAGGTGGGGTCTCACCAGAGCAGAGTAGAGGGGCAGAATCACCTCCCTCGACCTGCTGGCCACGCTTCTTTTGATGCAACCCAGGATGCGATTGGCATTCTGGGCTGCCAGTGGGCATTGCGAGCTCGTGTTGAGCCTCTCATCCACCAGCACCCCCAAGTCCTTCTCCTCAGGGCTGCTCTCAAGCCATTCTCCGCCCAACCTGTATTTGTGCCTGGGATTGCCATGACCCAGGTGCAGGACCTTGCACTTGGCCTTCTTGAACTTCATGAGGTTCGCACAGGCCCACCTCTCAAGCCTTTCCAGGTCCCTCTCGATGGCATCCCTTCCCTCCAGCATGTCGACCATGCCACAAAGCTTGATGTCATCGGCAAACTTGCTGAGGGTGCACTCAATCCCACTGTCCATGTCGCTGTCAAAGATGTTAAACAGCACCAGTCCCAGTACTGACCCCTGAGGAACGCTTTACATAAGTCCAGGTAGATGAATTTTTAATATTCCCTTCTGTGTCCCATCCAGCTATATAATTAGAAGTAGTTTAACGTTATCAAAACACAATGTGCGAAACTATACAAAACAATCTACGTATTTTAAAACTGGATGTGTTATTCCAACAATTGTAAAGTGATAGAGTGTACGACTACCTCTATTGTGACATTCTTTCCAATTCACAGGACCTCGAAGTCCAACACAGTTTCTATGGAGGATAACAGTCACACAGAGCATCCAGTGTGTTTCATGCTTTGTCCTATTTGGTGCTTTACTTGTTTTTTAATTTCACTGATTTCTCTGCATAGTTGAGTTGTAACTTGTATTGCAAAATGGTGAAGCAGAAGTGTCTGTGGAGAAAGAAAACCATTAAGGAGTGTGGAAGCAGAGAATATAGTTCCTTGAAAAAGCATGAAATAACTCACATCCCTAAAAGGATTTGATTCAATCAACCTTGTGTGATGCTGAGCTCCTTCATTCCAAGTAGAAGCCTGATTTCCTGAAGCATTTTCTGCATTTGTCAGAGTATTTCAAGAAGAGGCGTTCCCTCACAGGTGTACGTGGTTTAAAGTGTGTTCTGCTTAACCTGTTTCTTAAATTCAGTTGCTCTCCCTGAATTTCTTCAGGTTTCTGCAGTTAAATGTAACTTGCTTGGCCACCCTTCATATTGGCATTAAATTTCAGTATTAATATTATATGCTGTAACATCCTTGATGACGTGCGTAAAAGTCTAACTTTTATGAGTTTTCTTATTCCTAAATGAACCCGTTAGACCTATAAACTTAAAATACTGAGATGACATGAGAGATCTATGATATATATTTTCCAAAATCCGGTAACTTGAGAAGCTGATCACTGTAATTAAGTGTCCCAGACCCTTTTGGAATCCTTTTTTTCTTTTTCAGATCAACTGTTGATTTTACAGTCATTGATATATATGCAGAATTTGCAAATATCAGGGGATTTTTCATCCTACAAAATGCCTTTCCATTTGACTCAGACCTTAAAAGAGTCTCTGAATCCCTTAGAAGAGGGTTACAGCTGGACTACAGATTTTTTCCTAATCTCTTTTTATTTCCAGTAGTAACTCTTTCTTTAAAAATAAATAAATAAATAAATAACATTGAGTCTAATTCTATCTATAGAAAAATCACAGAAAACAGGTTATTTTTCTGTTGTCCCTAGGCCAGTGTCATAATAACTTTTTTCTTTTTTTTAAAAAAAGCAAAAGGTTTTGTTTGTGATATTCTCCAGGAGCCAGAATGGCATTAATATGTCAAACACTGAGTTTTTTCAAGGATCAAAGAATGAATTCAAATGGCTTCAGTGCATAAAGTGCCCCCAGCTAATGGAGAGGTCTCTGTGTTAGTGAAAAGTGCAGATGTTCTGACATGAAGATGTATGATGACTCCATTCATACCATTACACCTCCATTATAAAAGATTTTTCAAGTTCTTTTATTGCATTCTACAGCGGTGTGATCTTTCAGGCATTTCCCTCTAGAACCTGATAAAAAAAGATGGTTTCTTGCTCTCAGTACTGAGATACGTAGATAGCACAGAAGAACTATAGAGAACTTAACTTTTAAATAAATGTAAATATACCAGTTGTAAGTAAATCCAACAAGAATATTTAGCTGGTAACCTAGTAAGCACCTCCTGTGTAATTGGGACAGAGGCCAAGAAGAGAAAACAGGCTAAACTAATTACTGAAAAACAGATAAATACAAGGTGTTATCTAACAGCTATCAGACACCTAATATACCATGGCATTTCCCATGCTTCTCTCTCAAAAACCTTGTCCCTTAATAAAGAAAAGAGGAAAATTTTTTCCCCCTGATTTTCTGATTCTCAGCCCACAGCAGTGATAGCAGTGAAAAGAAAGTATCAGGCAAAGGAAGAAAAGAAAGCAGGAAGAAAAGAAACATCTCTTATGCTTTTAATATCTTAAACCCCAGGTTTTGGGACAGATTTGTTAATCTGTCTTCTGTTAAACAAGTTGAGAGCTGCTACTGACTGTTTCCTTCCCTAGTCCTTAAAGTCTCCTCTGGTTGAGTACTTTTAATTTAGGAAATTACAAGTCCATATTGTCCAGATTGTTAATTCCTGATGAAATAATTATATGCTTTGGCATTTGCTAGCATTTATATCACTTTGAGAGGCCACCACAGCCTTTGGGCACAGACACACAGTGTTGTTTTCCTGTTGTGCTCTGTAGTTTCACTAACACAGAAGTTGCAGACACCATGAGTAAGAGCTACTACATGACATACGGAAAATATGGGGTGAAGAAGATGGAAGTGCCAAAGATGAAGAGATTCTTCACGTGGTCTTTCCATACTAGTTACGAAAAGCAGATTTAATACAACAGGGTAAAGCGAAAGAAAAACTGGTCAAAAGCAGAAGCACAGAGCTACAATTTCCTAATTGGTTAATTTTGCATTTGCATGGTTTTTTCCTGCTGTATCATTTCACTGATTACTTGTAATTTTTGATTTGCTTGTAGTAAAAGAAACACGGCATTGTGGTCTTTCATCCAACTTCCATTAAGTGCAATTTAACAATGTTTTATAAATCCAGTAGGTGAAGAAGATCTCCTTTGTATTAGGAATGTGACTGTTAAGCTGTTGTTATTACTCAAAAGGAGATTTTTTGCAGATTCTCTAGGAATTTTCAATGCTTCAGAAATATTTGTGATTTCTATTTTGTGTGTTGGAGAGAACAAGAAAGTGTTTTCTAGCTGATTGAAATGATGAAACAAATTTAAGCAAATCAGGATTAAGTCAGTCTCATTATAATGTTAATTTCAAAGTCAGATTAATATTTTAGATTTTTGAGCTATTTTTGTTTAGACAGATCCTCTTCCCCTACCAGGCTATCACCAAGGCAAATTTTCTTTGAAGATATGTCTGAAAGATTTTTTTTTCCTAGCTTATAGCAGGCAGATTTGCAGGATGGAGGGGAGGAAAGGGAATATATAACTGACTGCAGCAGCAAGAAATTCTTATCAATGGAGAAAGAAGCATTTTGAAGAAAGGGTACAGCTTCTTATTTGTACAATACATACTCAAAATAATTTTGAGGAAGGACATAGCATACTATTTCTTTTTTTAAATAACCTAAATAAAGTTGTTGTGGGATTTTGGTTTGTTTGAGTTTTTTGAGTTTTGGTTTGTTTAGTTTTTTTTTCCCTTGAGCAGGTAACTAATATTCTGGAGCTTCCAGGTTATTTCCATTGGTAGGAGAAATTACTGATAGACCTTAGTTTTTTTGGGTTCAGTCCTGTTGATTTTCATGATCAAGTCAATGGCCTTATCAAGCCAAAGGAAATGATTTGCTCCTTCTCAGTTTTCTAGCCAGCCTTTTCAGTCTGTACAAGCACTTGTCCACAGCTGTTTTGCCTCCCACTAATCTTCCATTTCTTCTGACTCCCTGTTGCGTTTGGCGTCCTTTCATATACAAGCACACACCATTGGACAGATAGAATACAAATAACACAGCTCCCATATATTTTATACAGCTCCAGGGAACTTATTCTGAATTTTTCTCAGATGTTTTATTGAACTCCTCTTTGGGACAGTGACTTCAATTTTTTTCAGTCACTTTCAACCTCTATGTTGTTTTAAATGCTTCCTCTGTTTAATCAGGCTGACAAGTGGATCCACTGATATCGGAGAGATAAGTCATTGCCCATTTAACAAAGGCAAGAGGACAAGCAGCTTTCAGCTTTCTCCAGCATTACCACTGTCAGATTCTACTATTATAAAAAGCAACATGTAGGCATTGGGGCTGTGCACATTAATACCGCTCAAGGAGGTACCGCATGCATGCTTCTCAGGACAGAAGGATAGAGCCTTGGGCTCCTTCCTTGTCATTGACATCTGGAGTGAGTGTCTTGCAGTTGTATACAAGGAACTATCCTTCAGTGAAACATGGTACAAACATAATTGAAATGTGGGAAGAAGAGAAGGAGAAAGGGAATATTTACTGTCTTCTAACATTTCTTCATGAGCAAAGCAAATCTGCCTTCCAGCTTTTTGTATCTAAGAAGTCTGGAAGGATTTTTGTCTTTACTGTAGGTACAACTAGTTGCATAAAAGATTAATGTGATTCTTCCACAGCTGAAAAGCACAATTAATATTGATAAACAACATTAAAATAACATATGCTGGTGGAGCTATATATCTTATTTGAAAAGCAATATTTTAAGTTGATAATGTATCATAGTATGTCCACAGTCTGAAGTTATCTTGCAGATGAGTGGACGACCCACGGCTTATGCTTTAAACACAGAACTGGATACAAATGTCCAGAGCTCAGAGGCATTTCTTTCCGGAGTCTGACGTGGTGTATCTATGCTATTTTGCATCGAGTGTCCATGCTAATGTTTTGGCAGTGGGAATACTTCAAGGGTGGCCTCTGTGAGAAGGAACCAAGGGCTGACCAAGCTGGATGCAGCTAGGTGCAGCCAGTTCCAGCCATCTCTGCAACACATCCACCACAGGACAAAGCTGAGCCCATCAGTGGCGAAAAACAGGGCAAGACACTGCACTGAAGTGAGAGGAATGAGGGGAAAAAAGCATGAGAAACAGCCCTGCAGACACCACACTCAGAGTAGTAGGAGGGGTGGAGTTGCTCCAGGTGCCAGAGCAGAGGTTCCCCTGAAGCTTGTGGAGTAGACCACGGTGGAGCAGCTATCTCCCTGCAGACCATAGAGAGGACCACACCAGAGCAGGTGTATATTTTCTGAAAGAAGCTGCAGCTCATGGAGAGCCCATGCCGCAGCAGGTTCCCCTGACAGGAACTGCGGCTGGTGGAGAGCCCACACGGATCAGGTTTACCCTGAAGGACTGCAGCCTGTGGAGAGGGCCCAGGCAGGAGTGATTCTTGAAGGGTGGCAGCCCATGGAAAAGACCCATATAGCAGCAGGGGAAAAGTGTGAGGAGGACATAACGGCAGAGGGGAACTCTCATGGACTGACTGGAACACCCTACTCCCCATCCCTATTGCACTGCTCAGGGTGTGAGGACATGGAAGAGTCAGGAAGGAAAGAGTGAAGTTAAGACTGGGAAAAGGTCAAGTGGGAGGAAGGTGTTTTAGTTTTTGTCTTTGTTTCTCAATATCCAAATCTATTTTAACTGACAATTAATTAAATTAATTTTCCCCAAGTCAAATCTTTTTTGCCCATGATGGTAATTGGTAAATGATCTCCCTGTCTTTATCTCAACTCAAGAGCAATTTCATCTTATTTTCTCCCCTGTCCTGTTGAGAAGGGGGGTGAGAGAGAAGCTGGGTGGGTGTCTGGCAGCCAGACAAAGTCAAACCACCTTGCTTGAAAGCTAAATATCTAAGCCCTTGCTAGTTACTTGAGGCTTAATTTTGTAATCAGTGGATAGAAATAGGCACCTTTAGAAGGAAATGCATCCGACCTGTCTAAGGACAAGCTGAAGTGAATGTTACCTTGATTAGAAAGAGACATGGGAGTAACTAAATTAGGCTTAGATGTCAAGCTTTTAGACATCTAGATTTCTGTCCAAATTTCTTTCTTTTAGGTTCTGGGTACCAACTTTGATGTGCTGTCAGAGAATATAAAGTCTTTAGACTTCAGACTTTACTAGCTTTGTGTTCTTTAATAAACATTAGGAAAAGAATAGTTACTTTTCTTCCTTTTGCAATTCATTTTCACACAACGTTTTTTCTTTTTTTTCTTTTTTTTTTTTTCTTTTCATTTCCTTTCCTTACTTTCCTTTTATGCCAGAAGAAAGAAAGATCAAAATGGTGGTTAAAGGGGTTTGGAAAAGTGTTAAGAATTATATTGTGTTATATATCTCTTTTGTCTGTATGGGCATTACTACACTCTCCTTATTGATCCTAGTAATACCATTCTTTTCATCACTATCCAAAGGAAAATAACATTTTTGACCCTTTTTTAAAAAAAAGTGAATTGTTTTATTCTTTTGGCTGTTGATCTACACTGTTATCATACAATAATTGACTGGTGACAAGAATTTCATTTCTCAGTGGTGTCTAATGTAATCTGTAAATTATATTACTGAGTCTTACTCATTGCATCTGACATACTTTGCATTTTGACTGGCTGGCCGTACAGCCTCTCTTTTGAGATTTAGATTGCCAGAAATGTAACAGAGAACAAGAATGGCTTCCTGCCAATCAAATTATAGAACACTGAAAAGGTCAGAGTTACACAGTATATTACTGCCTTTCAGAGATTGTACTGGGTATTAAAATTCTCTGATGTCTCATTTCACTGACAAAGATTGTAATGAGAACAGGAAACAGCACAGGATGGATCAGGCTTTGTGACCACAATTTTTATGAGGATGAGAAATGGGAAAAATACCACCGAAAAACCAACCCACTGTCATTATATAGAGACTTCCAATATACAGGGTTCTTCAATTAGGGAAGTCCAAAGAAAAATTCCTTAGATCAGAACTGTCCAGGCAGCTCTGGGTTAGAGACAGAGTATATGTAATTCTTTCTCAGGAGTAGAATGTGAAATAAATTGTGAGAGAAATAAATGGTAGGTAAATTACACCACAGTTTCCTGCTGTAGTTTACTGTGAGCTCTGCAAAATTCAGAGTAGGTGTTCTAGCTACCACTTCAGGGTAGAATGAAATCGGAGCTCAAAACCTCTTCCGCACTGGGTGAATGCCTGGATGAATAGCAAAGTAGCATGTGTCAGGAAAGCTGATATCCCCGGACTCAGGGATCCTTGGTGAAATCAGTCGTTAAGTTCATTACTATTTTACCATTTGGGGCTTGGTCCAAATGTCCTGTAGCTTGTGTCTTAATTATCACACACAAATAGTACCACAGCTTGATATTCTAACTCCAGAGTGTTTTATTACCTCTTTCCCCTACTGAAAGTGGCTGCATAAAGGAACAGATAAGTTGCTTTTAATTTCTTTTGGGTCATATGTTTGTGTCTATGTTATGGGAAAGTTTGTCTCCACAATCTCTTTACCATCTCAGATAAGTTGGAGTAACTGTGAAAAAGTAATAGAGGCTTAGGTTGCCTGTCCTCACAGACATCTTTTTCTACAGTAAAAAATTACTTAGCTGGAACAGGTAGTCTAGGGTTAAGATATGACCATAGCAGTAACAAAAGGAAAAGATGGAGAGAGAAAAATAAAGAGCAGTAACATAAAAGATTAGGATAAATATTACCAGAAAGGCTAAGCAGAGAGTGTGAACCCTGAGGAATTAAGTATCATGACTTACTTTCCTTGGGGAAAGTAATTCTTCAGAGTAGATGCCCTGTATCAGAAAATACGCTTTTAAAAGGAAGTAGCAGTTATATTGAGGCTTTTATGAAATTTATTTCTTTCCTTTCATTATTGTAATGTAAGTTCTGCAGAAATACAATTCTACAATGTCATCCTTCATCTGGTATTTCACTGTATTGTGAATACATTTTAGTAATATCTTCATGTAAGCAAAAATATACCAAATGAACAAGCACAGAATTGTCCCTAGATTCACCAAAGTGCAGTGAATGACATAATACAGCATAGGCAAACACCCATATATCTAAAGCTCTATGGCAGAGATTGGGAGACCTAGGTCCAATTTCTATTTTTTTTTTCTTGAAATTTCACATATATGTGTGAAATTCAGTTTGTAAGTGGACAATGCAATGGTTTTGGTAGCTTTTACTGGTACTGCAGTGGCAAGTATTCATGTTTTTCAGTCCCACAGGAGTTACTGTGATGGCAGCCATGCATTTGCCTATATTTGAAGCTGTTGATAACTGCCATGGAAGTCTGTATTACTTCCTGTAGTATGCACGTAAATGGTAGAGTCTGGGATTTTTTTACTGTTCCTAATAATTTGATAGCAAATACCACATCTTAAAGAATTAATAAAAAATACACTTCTCCTTTCTGACCCCCCACATCCCCAATTTATGCCCTTCAAACCATTGGTAACATTGAGCTAGAACTGACACTTTCAGATGGACATAAAAAAATAAACATTTTGGGGGGAGAATAATGCAGTATTTGGCCTAATTTTGTTTTTGGAACCAATTCCATTAAATGAACATAAAATTTTGTGCAATTGTTTTGAGTTTTTAGACCAGATCCTTTAAATTCATTACTTCAATAAATAAATAATATGATTACATTTTAAACTAAACTGACAAGCTCTAACAAGTTCCAAATTTTACAATCTATTTTCACTATGCTAACGTTCATTGCCATTAAAACTGACATTACTCCCATCCCTGACAGAGTAGTTTCAAAATTAATTTTATTCCATTACTGCTAAACTTTTCAATGTTTAGTGCAGAAAGATTGATGGCAATACATAGACAAAGCATCGGCCACAGAGAGTAGTTTCTACTGCAAAATAATATTTCTTAAACTTTTCTGTTCCATTAATTCACACCCTGACTCTCTGTTTTAGAAAATTTATTTCAACACACCTAAATTACAGAGGCATCCATACATTTGTTTTTTAGAATAGCTTGAGAAGGGTTGATTAAATATAAAACCAGTTGTCAGTACTGGACAATATTTCCCTCAAAGTTTTCAGTAGTAAAAAGGAGATACAAAGCAAAGTAAATATTCTTTTACATGACTCCTTCTCTAAACCATGAACAAAGCTTATGCCACTATGTGAATTCTGAGTGTGTAGGGAAGGTGTTGCATACAAGTCTTGCAAAAATATACATCATCATTAAAATGGGACCTAATTCCATTTATCAGGCAGGGTACAGTTTGCAGTAGGATTTGATAGCAGTGAAAACCATAGTCTGTTGTATGCGTGTGAGCCAAACTATTAATGCATTTTATAATGGTCCATGTTTGGATTCTTTTAGTCCTCATCCAGGGAAACAAACTTTTGGATATTAGATTTGGTAGTTATCCACTGTCTATAGCTGACCTGATGTCTCCTAATGAGCTTTTCATATGAATTGTTTCTTTTGATCACTGTAGAACGTGCTAGTGCTTGACAGGCGATCAGCCTTCGACAGATAAAATGGGAAGGGTGGAAGAAAAGGTATCAATGGTACCATCACATGCTGAACTTAACTGATGACTTCCCAAAAATAATTTGTGTTTCCTCACTTGGCTGTAGCTAGGGGATATGAAGACTTTATTGTGCTCTTTCATAGCACCTTTAAAGCTGGAGGTGGAAGATATTGAAAGGTTGGAACCTGTTCAGTGGGGGACCACCAAAATATTAGCTGGCTGGAGCTCATGCCACAAAGGAAAGTCTGAGAGAACTGGCTTTATTCATTTTCAAGAAGGGAAGGCTAGTGGAGATTTATTGTTGTCTCCAACTATGTTAATGAGAGGTTGTAGAGAAGAGATAGAATTTTTTTGAAAGTATAAAGTAAAATGATAGTAAGCAACAGGAACAAGTTGCTGCAAGTTCTGATTAGGTATTAGGGGAAAAAAATTGTGATGAGAATGGTAAAACACTGGAATACGTCATCCATAGAGGATGCGGAACCTCAGCCTTTCAAGACATTCTAAGCCTAACTGTACAAGGCTCTGAGCAACCTGATGTAAGTTGATTCTGCTTTACCTGGGGACTTGAAGAGAGATGAGATCCAGCGGCCTTTTCCAATCTGCATTATTCTATGATGTTATAGTTTCTCACCTAATTTGCAGGCAATGTTGCAACATTTATTTGTTAGTGGAAAAACAGAATTTATTTCTCAGCACAATGTCAGAGTCAAGAATATGACCATTCTTATTTCTCAAAATCAGAGAAAGCCAGTAGTGATCTGTAGTGATCATTATTTGCATAAGAATATAGAAAAAAAGATTGTTGTGGAAAGTGAAAAAGCATGAACTCATACAAAGCTTGGAAAAAAATCTACACTTATTGGATGGGATTCATGAAAAATTTTACACAGGTATTTGTTTTGCCTTCCTTATCATAGGCTGTGCTACTTAGGTTATGCTATTTATTGTTCTTGACACAATCATTAGGAAAAGAAGAGAGAGACCAGTTATAATGTTCCATATAATCTGGAAGTGATTGGTACAAACTATGCAACTCTTTGACCTTTCTAATGTACTGACAGTCAATTTGATAGCCTTTCTCAAGTCTCCTTCTTCAGAGCATCAATCACCTCTGAAAAGCAGAAGAAAAAAAAAAGAGGCTGCTATACAGATGAATAAAAAATGTAGGCACAGAATTGGCTCTGACTGCTTGGATTTATTGTATGACTGCTAGAAGCTTGCACGATTGATTGCTCATTTAACGACATTAAGTCCTGTCTTGGAACTGCACTAATGGCTCTGATCTACACTTAAAATTAAAACCCTGTTGTCACAAATCCTGTGAGAGAGCGCTTGGTGGATTGCTTGAAATAGATACTTGTAATTTGCATGGGTTGTTCTGCACAAGGCAATAAGAAGTCTGCATTTTAATGCTTACAGTGTAAATCTAATGCATTTAAAAAATAAAACCAAAAAACCCCAACCCAAGCAACACTATTTTACAAACTGGTTTGCAATGGGTCATTAGGAGCAGGTGCTGGTCTCTAAATTCTGCTGAGGCAAATCTGTGAATCCTGTGACAGATCAAATATCATAGATTATAATGCTGGAAGGGATAACAAATGCGACCTACAGGAAAAGCTAGGATTAGTGTTCTCAATTTATAGGGTAAACTAGAGAAACAACCAATCTACCTTTTAATATTGTCTCTGATGCACAGTTAGAACTCTCTGTAAGCTAGGCTAGTAGCCAATTTTCTCACAATGTAAATAAAAAGCCTTATTACTGGACTGAATTTGCTTAGCTTCGATTTCTAGACACAGTAAGTTGTTAAACTTCTATGGGCAGTGCATATTACTGAGTTTTATGTTTATACGCAGAGATTTATGGTGGGATTCATCTCAACTAAATTTAAAGGTGAGATTCAGTTTGAGATGAAGAACCTTAAATTTATGTGTGCATATGCAAAGTCTGTAAGAGCGCTAAATTTTAAAAAATCCTGGTTTTAGACAATGGAGTCAACTCTTGGAGGTCTACGCCACTGGACAGCCAATAGGTTGAGGAAAATTGCTCTCCAGACTCTTTTGAATGTGCTGTACAGATCTCCATCAGCAACAACAGGATCTTAGACATTCACTGTAAAGGTACTCACCTGTTTTAGGTATCTTAACTCATGCTTGAATCACAATCTTGCAGAAAATCTTCCACTGAACACTGGTAATCCAAATAATTTGCCAGAATCTGAAAAAATGCTATGTCTACCATACTTCCTAAAACATGTCCAATAAGAACATGTAAACACCTAAAAAAGAGCAGTAAAATGGGAAAGTATTTCCACAGTCAATAAGTGTCAGTCAATAAAGTCCTCTGGCTGAACACAATATCAAAAATATTTAATCTTTTTTTTGGTGGTCTATAGTGTATGTCAAAACCCATTTTCTAAGGGAAAGACAGTTCAAGTTTCAAACACACAGAAATTATGACGTCTTAAAAACACTGTAGAACTCATCCAGAAAGTACTCAAGCATCTCTTTAAGTTTAAGCACTTTAGTATTTCCTTTAAAGTCAATGTACCAACTTGAGTGCTGAAAGTTAAGCAGATGGTTAAGTTCTCTGCTGGAATAGGGTCATTGCTTGTACTTCAGAGCATATGTGGACTCATGATAAAATGGACTAAAAATTAAAAGACTGCAATTAAACTTCTGTTTATATGTTGTCTCCTGCTTTTGTTTAATTTACCTTTGTACTTTTCATATCTCGAGGGC
This sequence comes from Stercorarius parasiticus, assembly GCA_013396915.1. NCBI lineage: Eukaryota > Metazoa > Chordata > Aves > Charadriiformes > Stercorariidae > Stercorarius > Stercorarius parasiticus. The sequence goes on from VWZL01000713.1 coordinate 91,636, forward strand.
TGTCCATAGCATCTGGTACACCGTCTGCATCTATTATAGAGAACTGAAATATGCCTGCTAATAAGCTTCCACATATTAACTGATTAACACATAGAAGTTCAGAAACCTTTTAAAAGAGGTACAAAATAGCTGTGAAGCTCAAAACTAACACTGATGAATGACTTTAAGCTCTAATCACGTTGCATTTTGTCTCCTAAATATTTTTATGAGAGTACCTTTTACTTCCCTGATTGAGGAAATGAAGTTGGGGTCAGAGGAACTACAGGGTCAGGAAAGAAAAGGAGAAAGATTTGTTTGTTTACTGGTTTAATTAAGAAAGGATTATTTTATTTTTTTTCCTGAAGGTTATGATGCAATCAGACTGCATTTATGAGAGGAAAAAGCTGGTGCCAAGGTCCTGCGTTGTTGCAACCTGTGTTATAAATATGGATGAAGGCCAGACTGTGCTTACACAAGAAAGCGTGCCAAGGATAGAGGTAGAACTGATTCTCTTCCCTCCATTCCTTCTCGAGGTAGACAAAACAAAAATTTAACATTTCTTTCAGTAGTTGCCATATATGAAAAAGGAGACAAGAAACTTCTCATGTCGCCCTGACTAAACAATAGTTTCTGCAGATTTAAACGGAGGTAGATGATTTTATATTTCAACACTGACACACTAATGGGATTATCTCCAAAGCTCCAATATAGAGATAAAAAATTAATTATGAAACTAAAGCAATACAAAAAAAAAGAGACAGATTTGTTAAATTCTCAAAAATATTTGTAAATAGGGAATTATCACTTGCTGAATGTTATTCCTGGTGGGATCCCAAAATTTCTTTTGATTCTTTTGATTCCTTTTACATAAATATTATATTCACTGGTAAAGTATTCTGATGGCACAAAGTATGGGGACTGATAAATAGTAAATATTACAGTTCACCAACATGGTGTCATGCATTGCTTTGTAAAACAACAAATACTGCATATTTTACTGTGGGCACATACGATTCACTTATCTAAGAAAAAATGATACAAGACAAGTTGAAGATTTTCAAAAGATGTGAAGATGTGGGGATAATGGTGGATAACCAGCTGAACATTGTCTTCTAAAACCTGTTCTTTGGCTAAAAGAGATACATATCTTTCTCCAGAGAATGAAAACCAGAATCTCACAGGATTAGGAACAGAGCTTTAGTAAAGGCAGAGGTAAGAGGGGCACCAGATGTGTCCAGTCATCAGTGACAGTGCTGTCATTGGTGTAGCTTCTGAACAAGAAGAGGACTTATTCTTGCTGGTCAGTGGAAGAAGCTGATGAAAAGGAAGATCGCACTAGGACAGAAGGGAACACTAGAGGGAAAGGAGCTCCAAATCAAAAGTATCTGAGGCCTCAGATGGTCTTGCTTCAGGTGTGAGGAACAGGTTTTATGACCTATGAACTCTTCATTTTATTCAGTTCCCACACCTGAAGTTGCCTAAATTACTCAGGGTGTCTTGAGTTCCTAGTATGGCAAGATCTTGAAATTGTATACATTGAAGAACCTTCTCTGTAATTACTCAGATTTCTGAAATACAGGAAATTACAGTTAAACATAAATTATTTTTTTTACTGTTAGTGTGATTCAACATTGGAACAGATTGCCCAGAAAGGCTGTGGAGTGTCTGTTCTTGGAGATTCTAAAAACCCATGTGGACATAGCCCTGAGAAACCTGCTCTAGTCACTCCTACTTTGAGCAGGGGGCTGGACTATGAGATCTCCAGAGCTACCTGTCAGCCTTAACTATTTTATGCTAGGAGAAGACCTATCCTCTGTTCTCCAACTAAACACCCTCTTCTATATCATTAGTAGATAAAACTGGAGAACTCACCACTGGCAGGGCACTGGTGGTGGCAGCACACTGAAAGATATTCTGTCTCAGGGAAACAAAGAAAGAAAAAAATTGTAGTGTCCTGTCTAGCCTGGAAATTTCTCGTTCACTACCAGCTTCTTCAGCACCAATGTGTTATTCAAATGGCAGCTGTAAAGGTGCTCCATCACCTTCAAAGGGACTGAAGTGAGGACGACTGTCCTGTATTTCCCTGCATCCTCCTTCTTTCCCTTTTTAATGATAGGAGTGACGTTTTCTTTCCTCCAGTCCTCAGACACTTTCCCACTCACCAAGATTATCAAGAGTGGCCTCAAAATTCTGTCAGCCAGTTCCCTCAGCACTCATGGGGGCATCCCATCAAGACCCATGGATTTATGTGCGTGTGGTTTGCTTAATTATTTCCCGACCTGACCCTCTTCCACCATGGGTAAGTTCTCCTTGCTACAGACTTTCCCCATGGTCTCTGGTGCCTGGAATTCCTGAAGGCCAGACTTGCCATTAAAGAAAGGCAAAGAAGGGACCCAGTACCTGAGCCTTCTCCGTGTTCTGAGTCACTAGGGTCACCTGCATTGGTCCCACATTTTCCTTAGTCTTCCCGTTGTCACCTATGCACTCACAGAATAACTTATTGTTGTCTTTCACTTGTCTGGACAGATTCAATTCCAGTTGGGCTTTGGCTTTCCTAACCTCATCCCTGCATGCTCTGACAGTGGCTTTGTATTCATCCCAGGATACCTGTCCTTTATTCCACCTTCCATATACTTCCTTTTTGTGTTTGAGCTCCGTGGTCATCCATGCAGGTCTCTTGGCATTTTTGTCTCACTTTCTGTTTGGTGGGATGGACTGCTCTTGAGCTTGGAGTAGGTGATCCTTGCCTATTAACCAGGTTTCTTCAGTCCATCTTCCCTCCAAGGCCTTTTTCCCTGCGACTTTTCCAAGTAGATCTTCGAAGCAGCCGAAGTCAACTGTCCTGAAGTCCAGTGCCTTGCTCCCTCATCTCAGGATGCTGAGCTTCTGACTCTCATGGTCACTGCAGACATGGCTGCTTTCAACCTTCACATCCCCAGTGAGCCTTTCCTTGTTTGTGAGTATAAGGTCCAGCAGAACACCTTTAGCTCCTCTATCACTTGGGTCAGGAAATTGTCATCAATGCTCTCCAGAATCTTCTGATTACTTATGCCCTACTGTGTTGTCCCTCCAGAAGATATTGGGGTCGTTGAAGTCCCCTATGAGGACCAGAGCCTGAAAATATGAGTACTTCTAATTCTCTGTAGCACTATACCAGAAACCAGAAACAGGAAGTGATGGGGATTTTCAAATGACCTAACTTTCTGGTACTCTTTGTCTACTTTTGACTTTCTAATTCTGCCTTGAATTAATTTAAATGTATTTACAATGAAGTGTAACTTAATGAAGTGTTTCTGGCCAGGATGTAAAAAAAGTAAAAAAGCCAGCACTAGTTTGAAAATGATGGATGTCAACAAAGAGAAATTTTTAATGTTCATATTTAACGTTGCATGAGCCTGAATATTTCCACCTGGGCTTATTCATCACATTAACATCAATGACAGTAGATGCATATTTGAATGAGTTTAATAAAAACCTTGTTTCATTACTGCACCACTTTTCTGTTACACTCTTATGCTGAGAAATATCAGTAAGTAATTGGAGCATGTACTGGGGAACGTATACCAGGAATGCATTTTAGGCCCGTATAATGAAATATGATTTCTCCTACATGCCAGAGGTACTCACAGAGCAGGAAAAAGCAATATGTAATGCTGTGTCAGAGCTTCAGAGCAAAGTATTACTATCTACATACTTTGTTTTCCAGTATGTTAACTCTTCTCAAGGTTGTACCACTATTGCATTCCATCCATATGTAACTTCAACACTAGAAACAAAATCTCTCCTTTTGACTACTTTTCTTACAGCCACTTGAATTTATTACCTACTAAGATGATCTTAAATCGTATTTAAGAGATATCGTCCTTGATAGTGATCAAGGGAAACCTCTTGTGGATAAGCGCTCGTATATTTCAACCATTCTGTTGTCTTTTAATTCATGGTGAACTAGCAGAGAATGTAAATGTTATGCTGAACTTGGATTCACAGGCAGCAGTAGAGATTAGAAATTCTTATCATGAACTTATCATAATCAATAATTGTTGGAAATATATTTCAGGCAAAGAGGACTTTCAATTAATTATTGCTTTTTTAAGTACTAAAATTGATAGAATTTCTTTTAATGGTTCAAAACAAGCAAAGAAAAGAAGAAATTGGCAACTGATTGATTTCTATGCCTTCCCATATTAGGACTCCTAGCCCATATTCAGAAGCAGTTGTTCTCTTTTTTTTTAATTTAGGGCTATAAACCCTAGAGAGCATAACATTTCAAATCCACCAGTGACTGTGAGATGAATCTTTGAATATATTTATATTTTTCTTTGTTTTTATTTTGCTATTATTAAAAAAAATAAAGAAAAGAACCAAATTTTCTATTTGACTAAAATGAAATCTGTTTCCATCTCTGAGTTGGCCATTAACCTAACTGTAGAAAATGTACTTTTCCATAACTGGTTTTTGAAGGTTTCAATTTGAAGTTCCTATTGGGGTAAGTAACTGTCCATACTACAGGCTTTGCTTTCTTTTCTTTTGCTCCCTACATGAATATTTAAATATTACGGACCAAATTAATCTCTCTATCGTGAGGAACTGAGAGAGAATCACTTCTCAAAAGAGCAATAGCCAGATACACAATACTATTCAAAGAAGTGGCATGCACTGCTTTCAATTCCTTCAGGCATAAGAGAAAAGCAAAAATTTTCCACAACTTAGATATGGATGCAAACCATTGTGCTGATGAATCAAGAGGAAACCATGGTGTTCTTACTATGTTTTTTTTCTAAATTATAAAATTACTTTACTGCTACCACCATTTTCATGGAAACAACTATTTCCTAGAAAGAAAGAAAAAAAGAAATCATTATCTGCAGTTACATAATGTAACTATTTAAAATTGGCAGAAATCTTTTGATAAATATTAATGTTTTTAATGTTGAAAATTATTAATATTTTAATATCATGATTCTAAATCTGCAGAAAATCTAGAATTGGATCAAGCAGGAGAGAAGAAGAGAACACAAAAAAGAAATAATCTAGAGTTGAGAATTCTGTTTTTTGAGTTTTTCTGGCAGCAGGAATCATGATCAGGTGAACAAAAAAGAAAATTACACAACTTCAATTTTTGTTACCTACTGCTGAATCGTTGGAGATGGAAAGTTGACTCATGTACACCCAAGGCTTCCACGAATATGAAAACAGAAAAAACAGAGTTAAAAGTTAAAGTCCAGCTTGGATAGCCTCATATGGCCTCTTTCTGACCCTCTCACTACCATCAGATAGATTTTTCTGTTCTCATTTCCTGTCCCACATTGAAGTTTAAAATTGTTATATTTTCTGGGTTTGGGGTTTTTTGGTTTTGTTTTTTTGTTGTTTTTTTTGTTGTTTTTTTTGTGGTTGTTTTTTTCCGTTCTTTAATGGGGCATATAAGAGTCCAAGAAAGTTATTTGTTTTCTGCTGGATTTTTTTTTTTGGGCGGGGTGGAAGATGCTGAATATAATTATCCATTAAGTAAAAAAAAAGGTGTGCCTACATTGAATGTAATGAATTAGAAGTTAATGAAATTTCTCCTAAATTTCTGATCTGAGGACTGACTGACATTAGGTGTGAAATAGGTCCTAAGCATCTCATAAGTCATGAAAAAACAGGATCCTTTTTTCATTAGTACTTTGGGATTTGTTCTGGGTTTTTTTTTGGTGATGGTGGGTTTTTTTACACCTTTACAATGGATTATACCTTATAATCTCATCTAACATATAATCTAATATATAGAGTGAGACTATAAGAACAACTGAAATAAAGAAATTAGGAAATGAATATAAATCACATCAGAATTATTTTAACTGAAAGGGTAATAAGAAATATAAAACGTTCTTACAGAATCTTGACTACCCTTATTTCTGCTACATACAACTTAATTGTAGATAATTTGAGTCTTCTGTTCCAGATGAATTAGAATGATTTGGATATTTTTACTCATTTATTTAAAACAAACAAAAAAGGTGTGTTTTTTTTCCTGAAAGAGTTAAAAAAGTTAAAAAAACTTTAAGACAAGAAGCAAATGCTCAAGATTGCGATCACTGAGAGAACAAAAAAATTGGGAACAAATTAGAAAAGAATGATTAAAGAGGGTAAAAGTTCTGTTCTTTAGAAAAGTATGTGGAGAATAATCTTTAATTCCCGTCCAAATGGGTTGTGAAGATAGAACTTAATACCGTGAAATATAAGCAGGAAATTGCTTGACTACTGATTCATTTTAGTGTTGCAGAATGAAGTCCAGTGATATGGTCAACCTGATTATAGTGGAGGTCAAAACATATGTTGTCTTCTTGATTTATTATGTAATTATAACCTTGTTCATCTGCCAAATAAATCACTATGAGTCATTTGGTTGATTGCAGTTGGAGTAGGATAGGAAAATAAATCATTTGGTTTTTTAGATGTACCTTTCCAAATCTAATGGCACATTATTTCTGAAATTATGGCAGAGGGCCTGGGCAAACCAAAACCAAACAGAAACAATAAACTGCAGCCTATATGATATCTCAAGGAGTAGTGTAATTAATTGTCTGAGTCATAGTTTAAAAATCTTCTTTTTTTGTTACCTTGTCACGTTTCTGCACTTTATATCAATTTGGATCAGTTATACAACAATACAAACATTTCCCTATGAGCTCTTAGTACACAGATAACAGTAACAGAAACAGTAAGACCTACAGGAAGAAGACAACAAGTACAGTAAATTTTACAATGACCTTTTAAAGTCGATCATCTACTTGCTGTTTTATACACATCGAGACTGCTTCTTTTAGCATGCCATTGTGTGATTTGTCTAGATTAAGAAAAAGAAACCTTTATTATACAGCTTCCTCAAATTTCCTACGGAAAGACTAATTTTTATTACTAATACAGTTCTGTATTAAGAAAGAAACTGAATACTTTTGCTAGTAATAAATAGTTGATGCTTTTTTAGGTCTCATGATTTGTTAACACAGACTGATAATTACAATGCATCTACAGTTGCCCCGGAATAGAGTTATTATTTTGGAAAATCTGTCTAGGTGTAATTTCCTATCTGCAAAAGCTAACACTTTGTGAAAGACAATTTTTTTTTTCCTTTTCTGTATTACTATCCATACTGAGTTACAGTTACTATACTCAAGTTAACGTGCTCAGAATAAACAAAGCCCTCTTCCTGGGCATGTTTTGCCAAAGTATGAATTTTGAAATATCCTTCCTTCACCTGTAGAGAGTCATGTGTCAATTGTTATTAAATTTGCTTAGCATAAGCCAAGTGTTTGGTACCCATAAAATATTTACAAGATATGTAATATAATTTAGGCCCCATGGAGTCAGTATTACCCCCATTTATTGTTGCCTAATAAGATTACATTTATAAACTGTATTTTGAATTTTCTTTTATCCTATGCTGAAACATCAACAATATCAACGTGAAGACCCCATTTATGATTTGTGTCGAAATTAATGAAAAGATTATTTTATTTTATTTTATTTTTTCAGTGAAGAGGAGGATAAAACCCTTTGTTATTTTCCGTTGATGTGTATTTTTTTCCCCCGGGGCTTCTGAAAAGAATGCTGTAGGGAATTTCACCCTATGGCTGAGGCAGCAACTGTCATCATGTCTCGGTTTCCATCACTGCAAATTAAGCAGGGTTGGCAGTACCTGCTTATAAGCTCTTACTTGATTAATAAATTATTCTGTCACTAATGCCAAACCTGCCTATTCTGTTATCATTTAGGACAATGATGACTTTCTTTGTCAAATCAAATAGTTATAGGGACAGTAGCAGGCAAGATCTGAGTGGAAATCAACAATAAAAATTAATATTATTCTATAATTTTTGCAAGGTCACAAAATATTTCCTTTCTTCGTGCCCCCCCAATACCATTTTCTATCTTGCCACATAGATGTGTTTGCATAGGCAGATATATTTCACTTTGTGGAAGTACTCCAGGTATCTCCTGATATGCAAATGTCTTAAAAACTCCTAGGGCAGTTTAATGCTTTGTAAAACTTATTAGCTGCCATGTAATGCTATTAATTTAGTAACAAGCCCATCAGTCTCATAGCCTAAGAATTTATCTCTTCTGCTAATGGCAAAATCCATATGTAGGTTTTATCCTAAGTTACTTTTATGCCGCACAGGTTTGTAAGCTGAATTATTTTTCTTCCTGGCCATAGCACTTCACAGTGAATACATCATAATCTGGTATAGTTACTCTAAATGATATAAAGTGAACAGCAGCAGAGTCTCAGAAATACTTATTCAATATCATGTTGCACCTCATCTCTTAACGCAAAAAAGGCTAGCACTTTGGTTTAGTCCTCAAGCTTCTGCAGGTGCTCTTAAGATAAAAAGACTAAATAAGTGTTCTATGCATGAGGATCCATCAGGATAGTGGTGGCTGGAGCAGGGGTTAGGAATGAGTCTGAGAGATCTTCTCAATTGAGAGATCTGAATTTTCTCATGAGAAAGCTTTAAAATATGAAACTTTCATGGAGTTTCCCCACTTTTTTTTTTTACACACAAAATATGAAAACATGGATGCAGGTCACCTTCAAAGTTGCTGAATTAAATTTCATCACCATTTTTACTTTATTTCTATATTAGAAAGGCAAAAAAATCACATTATAAAGTGGTCCTGTTTAATTCTTTTTATAATAAACAAATATAAAGCATATTAGTATGTCACCAGACTACCACACTACTTACTATAGTGGAACTACATACAAACTACCTACATTTAACATCATCCAAATCCCCATTAGGATGGGGAGACTGATTTCTTTCAACACGTGTGTGATAAGGTAACTCTGTCTGCATAATTTGCAGTAAAAAATATTCTTACAGCTGCTTGAAAAAGCTTTAAGGGCATAATCCTTTTTTTTTTCCTCCCCAGAATTGCTTCATGGTTATATTAAAAAATGATGTTATGAATTTTACACTGAGGCATTTTCCTATTTTGTTTGTGAACAGCATGCTGTGGAAGGTAAGAGTGTTTGAAGTGAGAAAACAATGCAAGCAGCAGCGATCATAAGAACCTTGGGTTATTTTTTCAGGAGGGATTATTTTGGTTTGTTTTTCTGCACATGGGTTTAAGGTCATGATTAATCAATATAGTTTAATCAGTTTGAGTGAAGGTATATTGTTACACAGCACTAAGATGAGTTCAAACTGTTAAAAAGACAAATGCACAATGAACAACAAAAACGAGTCTTCTGTGCTGCTACTAAAATCAATTTCAATAGCAATCATTTATGTTATAGTGGTCTGCTTGTAATACAGTGAAAAGGTCAGTACAATTTCTTGCCTAGTTAGCAATGTAACTTTCAAGCTTCCCTGGGCAGGAGTTGTGATCACAGTGTCTGGCAAAGTCATTTTTCCACAGACCTTGTGTTTGTCACATTATTCTCCAGAGCTCAACAGTTTGTCTGTAGTATTCTTAACTTCACAGCCTGCTTTATTTTCTTCCTTGATTTCTTATAGCAAAATTGACGATAACTGCACACTTCTTGTCATTAAGAAGCAACATTATAGGGCAGTAATAAATAATGGCTTGTTTTCATCTTACTGTTCTTAAAATTTTCACCCTTAAACCCTCTGCAGCTTTGTCACTGCAAGCAGAGAATGCTATTGCTTTATGGTTGCAGAATGTGATTTGAGCAGCCAGAAAAAAAGAATCTGGAATACATTTAGGCAACATGTTAGTTGCTTATGAGCTGATATCTCCGTTGTACTATAAAGGTCTGGGTAGAACTGTAATAAATAAGTTAACTCCCAAATTATCACTTCCTCTACAAATAGAAAGGATCATGAGCATGATTCAGAACACTTGCTAATGCAAGTATATTCTTCCTATTTGCCCTGAGATAAATGAGTAAGAGCAGCTGTTAACCTATAATACAAAAGCATTTCATTTTTTCATATTCATTTAGGATAGCCTATGAATTTTCTTCCGATTTAATTTTTGTTATCACTACAAATGTTCATCCAGATGACAAAGTTTTCAGTCAAGCACTGGAAGAGTGTTTGATTGTGGAGAGGTTCTTTGTTGCCCATTAAAATTAAAAAAAAAACAGGTCAGGCCTCTAATTCAATAATATAATAGCTAGAATTAATAGCATCATAGAAGAGTTTGGATTGGAAGAGATCTTTAAAGGCCATCTAGTCCAACCCCCCCTTTCAAAGAGCAGGGACATCTTCAACTAGATCAGGTTGCTCAGAGTCCCATCCAACCTGACCTTGAATGTTTCCAGGGATAGGGCACCTACCACCTCTCTGGGCAACCTGGTCCAGTGTTTCACCATCCTCATTGTAAAAATTTCTTCCTTGTATCTGTTTGATGAAACTGGAAATCTATTTGTAAAATAATACTTTTTATCACCAAATTTTGCCTTTTTGTAAAGATGTTTCAGAAATAAGAATTGTAGAGAATGTTGACTTACTCTGGCTATTAAGGTATCTTATTTCAGAATAGTAGTTTGTATGCAGCTATATTAAATTCTTTAAAATTTTGTGCCGCATGATGCATATAAAATCTGTATTCTTTCAAAAGGGTATAGCCTCCACAAATTACCTACTAGTCACACCAGTCAATGTTTTGTTAAGAAACTGGCATACAGAATATCAAAATCAGCATTGTACATCAGATATTTTATCCTGAAAGAACATAAAACATTTAAAAAGAACTCCCAAAATAAATATTCTTTCATTTTGCTAAATGAATTCAAATAAAGTTTATGAAGGAAAAATAATGAAAAGAAAACTTTCAAAAGAAGACTGGTAGAAGGAAAACAGGAATTCAAATCAATGAAAGGAGAACAAGACATGAGGGAAAAGGAACAATATGTAAGAAATGGCCCATAGGCTTCAGTATTAAAAATACTTGAATTTTCAACATTCTTAACCAATTTGGTAGCATATATCACAGTAATTTGCTGCAGAAACTATGGCCCTGAATGAGTTATAAACTGCCAAAACATCCCTCAATTTCATTTTTTCCTTCATGTTTTACTTATATAAAAGAATATTGCAAAATCACAAAACATTTATGAAAGAAAAAACAGTTTCATGTCTTAATTTCTGGAATTGGTCCTTGATTTTGTCCCACTGGTCTATGATTTGCAATTACAAGTTATGTCACTGGCTTCAGTACTTTTTATTACACCTCTATTTCACTTCCTTCACTTCCTTTCGGGTAATCTTTTACCGTCTCCTGCTGTTTTGGAGAGAAAAATATCAGCTCTCCTGCCTATTTGCCTTTACATTACAGCTATTCGATTGCATTATTTTCCCTTCAATTGCCTTTGCCACTTGAGGTCTTAAGAGCGGAAAACTGTCTCCAAGACGATATTTCAAAAACAATTTGGCCAGCCTTCATGCGTTGTTTTCTGAAGTAGCAGCGCAATCAGTAGATGATACAATAACACCAGTGGGTCCTCAGACATGATGTGTCCCATGCCAACAATAGTTCTCACTTAAAACCATGCTGTCTATCTTAAATGTATCACTCTCTTAGATTTTTTTGATGCTTTGTAACCTGAAAAAAAAAAGAAAGATTTTTTCCAAAGTAAATTCATTCTACCCAGTGACTAGTTCCTGTCTATACTTATGCAATACTTGTACAATGAGCCCCCAGTCTGAGCAAGTAGGTCTACAGCTACTACCAAATTCGTAATAACAACATTGGCTATAGATAAACTAAGTGGCCCTCAGCTTCCTGAATTTTTAGGTACAGTTCTCCTGGGCATTTTCACTAGAAACTATTCGCCATTTTGCATAAGATTAGTTCCACTTCCTTTATATAAGTAATTCAGGTAAGTTTTTCTTCTTAAAAAAAAAAAAAATTCAAACTTTATGACTAGACCCTAGATCTCTGAAAAAAGCCCCAGGATGCACTTGCTGTGTGCTCAGGCAGCAGAGCTGGGTTAGCCAAGACGTTGCCTTAGTGTCCCTGAGATGGGTTCAGAATGAAAAAGCTCGTGTTTACCTGTAATGAGCAGGAGCAGAGACAGCCCCACGCACCTAAGTGATAAAAGGGCTAGATTTTTAGCTCCACCTAGTGGAGCCTTGAAAGGTCTTCTCTGCAAATTTAGGTCATCTCAGTACGTTTTCACATAAACCATGAGGATATTTATCTAGCACTGGTCGTCCTTCGGTCATTTCAGTCACCTCAGTCTTACTATATTTGTGTTTTCAGTGTGTCTCTCTCTCTTCCTCTGGGACAGTGGCATACTAGTCTCCCACAGAGAGGCTCAGTACTTCCTTTGTGAAGGTTGTCTGGTGCTCAAAAAAACATACGTTTATTTGGATTTTTTTGGAAGTTAAGAGTGCATAGATTCAATACTTTAAGTCTAGATACAATGTTCCTGAAATACAGGAATATGGGAAGAGAAAAATAATCAGCTTTCTTAGAGGTCAATAGATTCTTCCTCAAACCTTAGTTTAATACTCTTTGAGATCAGAACCCCAGTGGCTTTTGCACAGAACCACTATTTTTCGGAGAAAGTGGAATTTAAAATGTTAGCCTTGAACAAGCTAGACACAGCTCTTGCTGTGTGCACATGTAATCTTACAAATCAGATGGATTACACTGTGCATGGAGGGGCTGAGTTGCAGAAATATTTTTTAACAACCAAAATTCCTACCATTTGAAAATATTACGTACCTGAAGAATGTATACAGTAGACATCTTACAGATGGGGGTGGAGAATGCAGCAGGACAAGGGAAACTGGAAGGTTGTTTTTCAGTATTTATTTATGTTAGGGGTTTGAACTTCTCTCGATATGTACCTTGAAAGTCCTGTACTTTTGTGTGATAAGAGAATGGATGTACTTAGACTATGCAGGGAGCACACAGACTAACACAGAAGATGTTACTCTTCTCAGACCTATGGTTTCAGAGTGTCTTCATCTCTCTGGAACGATTTCATGGAGCTGACAATCTTTTTAAGATCTCTACTGTAGTAATAGCCAATTTTTTATTTGGATTCCATTGAAATTTGATGTATTTCATGAGTAAGATAAAATTAAGTATCCAAAACAGATCATTTGACACAGGCCTCTGGATATACAGTGCTTCTGAAGGTCAGCAGTGATTGATGCTGCAAATTCAGTCCATGTCACTGAGTGGCCCACAAATCCTTATCATAACACAGTTATCTCAGTGTGTTCTGGTCATTCTTTATTCCTTTGGGAAAATTTTTGACATGGCACTGAACAAAAGATTCAGACCATTCAGGTAAGCACAAGTCTAAATATTGGGGTTTGTGGGAGAAAATGGGCTCCCTGCCTGCAGCTAAACTGCTTTTCCTTCATGTCACACAAGCTGGATTTCCTCATCGGTTCTAGAGAGTCCCAGAAAGTGAGTCTTTTCTTCTTTTCTCAAACTGTGGAGGTCAAACAAAGGTTGAGGGCTATCATTTGGGGTGGGTCTGAGATACCCTTTGCCTCTGAAACATCTAAAAGTTCAAATGCAAAGCTGAGGCATGTGTGATTCATCGAAGGAGTGGAGGAACTGGTTGTGGGTAGGGGACCAACACAGGGAGTGAGTGAATAAGACATAGGCCAAGCTGGGAAGGTCCATTCAAAGCAAAGGCAGGGAGTCTAGCTAGATTAAGCTCATAAAATAAAGTCTAGATGAATACTGTATTATCTAAGACCTATGTTAACTTGTAGCATGCTCCTGTCCACAGTAAAACTACAGAGCATCAGAGGATGTCATACAGCAAAGAACAGCTCTTCATACACTAGTATTATTTTAATGATGTTGACTTACTGGGTCATTAGAATAAATGAAATTAGAATAAATTGGAAATATTGCAAACATGATTCGATTTTCAGGAAGGGACAAACAGAGAAAGAAATAAACAAACATATCTTCAGTCATATTCATAATTTACTGTAACCACTGCCCCTGTTTTGGGATACAGATTAAACTCTACACGTGCTCTACATTAAAAAATTAGTGGGAGGGGTTTTTGTGCTGTGAATTTGCTTTTTGTATATATTTGGGAATCCTGCAGCACACAGTCAGGAGCACCAGCGGTGTATTCAGTGTCCTGGTCAAAAGTCACGCACTGGGGCTCCCTCTGGCAAAGCAGACCCAAGGCCTTCCAGCAATCGGCTGTCTGCATAAGTGGTGCACCCCCAGAAGCAGCACCTGGTGCAAGCTCTATTGCATCTAAACACACAGTTTGGAAATAATGTCCTGTAGAGATAATGGATCATAGCAAACATAACCGTGATCATTTCCTCTTTTCAATTTATCAGTAAGTAACAGAAATAGAACCAGGGATTTTGCAGAATCGCAGAATCACAGGATGTTTGAGGTTGGAAGGGATCTCTAGAGGTCATCTGCTCAAGCAGTGCCACCTAGAGCCAGTTGCCCAGGACTGTGTCCAGACAGCTTTTGAGTATCTCCAAGGTGGGAAACTCCACAACATCTCTGGCGACCTATGTTAGTGCTCGGTCACCTTCACGGTGAAAAAGTGTTTCTTTGTGTTCAGGCGGAACCTCCCACATTTTGGTTTGTGCCTGTTGCCTCTTACTCTGTCACTGGGCACTACTGAAAAGGGTGTGTTTCCTTTGTATCCTCTCTTCAGGTATTTATATACATTAATAAGATCCCCTCTCAGCCTTCTCTCTTGCAAGTTCTGTAAGCCTTTCCTCATAGGAGAGATGCTCCAGACCCTTAATCATCTTTGTGGCCCTTCACTGGACTTTCTCCAGTACGTCCATGTTTCTCTTGTACTGAAGAGTTTAGAACCGGACACAGTACTCCAGGTGCAGCCTCACCAGTGCTGAGTAGAGGGTAAGGATCACCATCACCTCCCCAGCCTGCTGGCAATACTTTGTCTAATGCAGCCATTGGTCTTCTTTGTGGCAAAGGCCCATTGCTGGCTCATTTCTATCATAAACGTAAAATATTCTTTTATACCTACATGTTCAAGAAAGGGTAAAAGGGAGTCATATTGCATCCAGAACCTTTACCTATCTATGGCTGTATCTCAACTTCAACCTAGCTAATTATATTAACTATGTGAACAACTATCATCTCCTACAAGAAAAATGTCTCAATTTAATAAAAAACAAATCAAACAAAAATCCCTTAAGAAATTAACTGGAAATGAAAAACACCAGTCCTTCATTAATATGGAGTTACAGTTTCTAGGTGATATCTCATGGTATGCCACAGAAGTTCAGTTCATTAAAATGCAGGTTTCTGAAAATAAGCACAGCCAAATATGAAAAATATTGCTGCCTAATTTTGTTCTTTTCAGGAAATTCCCCTGACACAACATGCAGTATACACATAACTTCTGCCTTTGATGTGTACTGAACACGAAGGTACCTACAATTACCCTGTAGTCAAACACTTTGTGTAAATTTAGACCACACAGTGGAGCACAGTGCAGTTTCCAATGCTTGCAGAGATGAGAGCCAGTATAGCTGCATAACCACTGAGGTCTGGAGAGGAAAGATTTATTATTTTGGTGCAAGGTTGTGTGAATGAAGCTGTATTTCTTCTAGACTGAATCTGGCTTCTATCCAGACATTTCAAGCCCACTGTACCCTCCAGAACTCTGTATGGGCCACATTAGTGAGTGTAAAGGCCCTACAGGCATCCCCTTAGCTTAGTCCCCACAGATACAGAAACTCTTTCCTGTCCAAATTACTTTTATTTCTTAATTCTGCTTATCATTATACCCTGCAACTTTTCTTTCAGCTGAACTAGGCATAGTGGAAAGGCTTAATATACCACACACTAAACTTAATCTGAAATAAAGACACATCTTTTTGTTTCTATTCCCCAACACTGGAAACTTTTAAGATTCAGTTTGACAGGGTGTTAGGCCATCTTGTCTAGGCTGTGCTTTTGCCAAGAAAGGTTGGATCAGATGATCCTTGAGGTCCCCTCCAACCTGGTATTCTCTGATTCTATGGTTCTTGGTCTTTCAAATTATAACAAATACACCATGTGGAAATATTTCACTATGTGTTATGTTACATATACCAACTTCTTGCAGAGAACCAACGTAACACCGTCTTGATCAAATTCATTGTATGGATATCAAAATATGAGGTTGAATTTCCCAGAATTATGAATTCTGACTTCAGTAAAGACATCAGAAAAAGTACAGGGTAGAGGTCTGAGAGTAATTGATCCATATATTCAGCGGTTATCACTGGGTACAGTGTGTTCTCTATGAAACTGTAAGGTTAATAAAATTTAAAATAACAGTATTATTGATAATATCTTGACTGTATTTCATAACCTTTTATATAAAGATGTAGAACTGTTCTGTTTGTTGGTTTTTTTTCTTGTCTGATACTGTGAGCAAACTAGTAAGGGCCTGGTACAAAGCCAGTCCAAACTCTGCGTATTTGTAGAAATTGTTGACGTATTTTACAAATAATCAAGAATTCAATTTTATGCATGTTGATGTTTCAGTTCAATTATGTTTATAACAGTTGTGAACATTTAATGTAACTTCAGTAATCTATCATATCTTATCATTAAGGATTTTCAGAGGCTTACTGAAGACATTGCAATATGCAAAAAAACCAAACATTTAGTTTTTGAACCATTGTTAATACAGAATATATAATTTTTTTTTCCAAACAAAAGAAGCACTTATGAATATATGTATATAACATTTGTTTTATATACCTTGTTGCCCTGGTTCTGGTGGGGATAGTGTTAATTTTCACAAGAAGCTGGGACAGGGCATAGCCCCATGGCTGACCCAAACTAGCCAAAGGGGTATTGGATACTATGTGACATCATGCTCAGTATATAGCTGGGGGAGCTGATCAGGGAGGGGGATTCGGGAGGAATCATTGCTTGGCAGCAGACTCAGCATTTCGGGCTCCAGTGTGAGCAGTTGTGCATTAATTATTTTGTATATTCCTCTATCAGTATTATTGTTGGGTTTTTTCTTCTTTTGCTATTCCGTTGAACTACCTTTATCCCAGCCCACAAGTTTTGCCTTTTTCTTCCGGTTCTCCTTCCCATCCCAGCCAGAGGGGAGGAGTGAGTGAGCAACCCTTCTTTGTTGCTGGCTAGGGTTAAACCATGACACTTGTCTATAACAAAGAAGTGGTAAGAAAACATTGTCTCAGGAAATACCATAAAAAAAAATAAAAAATCCCATTCAAATTCAATGTTCACATGCAAAGTTAAGGCACATGATGAATACGTAAGGGACCAACATAGGGGAATGACTGAGCATATCTGGGAAGGTATGGCTGAGGCAGAGATATCTGGAGACTACTACAACCTTCTTACCTTTATTTTGTAGATAGGTTTCTTCTTCCTGCAAGGGAAAAAAAAAAAAAACAAAAAAACCCCATCTTGTGTTGCATTCCCTAAGGCCAGTGACAGCATTTTCAGAGCCTTTGATTTATTAATTCTAAAAGTTGCCTGAGACAGTCTCCTTCAGGCAGTTCCTTCAGCAGGGACTGCTCTAGGAATGTATGCTTCTCAAGCCTCTGTGGAGGGACTGACAGTAGATCCCTTCTCCTTCCTACTTCTGGACGTATCCTTGGACACCACGGTGCATACATTCAAGGGAACAATCAGTGATGTCCCCACGCCCTCCACAGACTGCAGCTGGCTGACGGATCATTGTCTATCTCTGCATGTTCTGCATACCTCCAACTACCGTATCTTAAAAATAAATTACAAAGGGCAGCTCAATCCTGTCACATCCCTGCTTCATATTAAGTGTTCTGAAGGAGCCTGGAGAGCTCATTCACATCACTGGAAGAGGCATTATTAACAATGAATCCCCAAATGTGATATCAGCTTTGGCTCTTAAAGGCCAAGGAGCAAAGATCATGATAACCTGTGACTGCTCTTGCCTATTTGTTAGCCTTCTGTGGTTCGTTCAGTTTTGTTTTCTAATAAATTGAATTTCAATGAGGCAACTTGTATTTCTTTCTGTTATGGGTATTCCCATCTGTAGGCTAGATATAATTATTCTTTGAGTCTTGAATTGAATAGCTAAACTGTTCACATATATTCTATATACAAGGTCTCTACGGTTCTCCATTGAATTAATTACCATATGGAAAAGCAGGGAAGCACAGGAGTTAATAGAAACCTCTAGAGATTCTAATTAACTTTATATGAAAATTAGACAAACAACATGACTTTATTACTTCTTCACCTAAAAAAAAAGATAAAAAAGAAGGAAAAAAAAACAACTATTACTCTGTATATTTTTTTCCCTTAGAATTGTTTTTTCTGCTTGTTTTAAGTTGTAAGAAATTAAAACTTTATTCGAGTTCTCAAGACTCCATTCCTGGAACTGAAATCCTTTAGGCTCCATTGTGCAGCATCTACAAGACATCAACATTTTCAAAATTACCACTCGGTTACAGCCTAACCTCATGGGCTCCAAAAATCTCTCGGGTGCCTAGGATCCTCACTGCTGTCTTTCATAAAGCTATCTAAATTGAGATGCTTCCTGTAGCAAAAAGAGTACTATTAGCTCGTGACAAAGACCTAGGAGCCCATACAGTTCTCAGGACTAAATACCAACAAGTCCCAGTTGAGCTGGGATAATGAGAGTTTGATTAACCTGTCTGAACTATCAATTTCTGTAACAGGAAGGCTGAAGGAAGGCTACCAAATAGTGGAAAAACAACATGAGCATAAAAATGATCGGAGTGGGGTGGGGTATGAACAAAACACAAAGGGCAAAAGAAAAGTAAGTTATGTACCAGATGTAGGAGATGGAAACAAATTTTATCTTACAAAGTTGATTGGTTGTCTGATTTTGGCTCTTAAATACAAAAGAGGGTTCATTGCTGAGAAACAGAGTTATAATAAGTCAAGGAAAGGGGAAATGAATAAAGGAGGGATAAAATGGTCTAAGGAGGTAATACATTCAGGTAGGAAGGATTTCTTTCCAATCTCTTTTACCCCTGTCCTGTGGTGTATAAGGATATTTACCCTTTTCTGCAACCTGAAAGTTCCCTTCTGTCCTCTCCTTCCATTTGTAACTCATGATATCTACTCCCCTGCCCCTCTCCCTCTCTACATATGCACCCATCTATTTCTCAGAATGCCAGAAGACAGTTATGGAAGGAAAGAAGGCTTTCAGATGCCAATTTTACCTCCAAATTTGCTCAAATATGAGTAAAAGGTCAAGTAATTATGGCCTGAAGTAAGTGTTTCTTTTAATTTCGTCTCAGAAAATTAAAATATTTTCTGCTTTGTCTTTTATCTACACTAGCAGCACAGCAAAAACCTTTAAATATTTCAGAAGAGATCACAGTGTATTCTAATGTTTCAAAATCTCAAATGTCTTTATTGTGTTAAAAGTAGTGTAGTATAAATCAACAGAATCATAGAATCATAGAATGTGTTGGGTTGGAAGGGACCTTTCAAGGTCATCTAGTCCAACCACCCCTGCAGTAAGCAGGGACATCTAACTAGATCAGGTTGCTCAGAGCCTCATCAAGCCTGGCCTTGAATGTCTCCAGGGATGGGACCTCCACCACCTCGCTGGGCAATCTGTTCCAGTGTCTCACCACGCTCATTGTAAAGAACTTCTTCCTAATGTCTAATCTAAACCTAACCTGCTTTAGTTTAAAACCATTGTGCCTTGTCCTACCATTACATACCCTTGCAAACACCCCTCCCCAGTACACTTCAGGTACTGGAAGGCCGCTATAAGGTCTCCCTGGAGCCTCCTCTTCTCCAGGGTGAACAATTCCAACTCTCTCAGCCTGTCCTCATAGCATAGGTGCACCAGCCCTCTGATTATCTTCGTGGCCCTCCTCTGGACCCACTCCAACAGGTCCATGTTCCTCTTGTGCTGAGGGCTCCAGAGCTGGACACAGTACTCCAGCTGGGGTCTCATGAGAGCAGAGTAGAGGGGGAGAATCACCTCTCTGGATCTGCTGGCCACAGTTCTTCTGATGCAGCCCAGGATGCGATCGGCCTTCTGGGCTGCAGACACTGCAGAATTGGAAAAAAACAGAATTGGAAAATAAACTGCAGTGAAAAGTTCTGATAACATTGGAGTAAAATATTTTGACTTTGCTCATATAATCTATGAACTATATATCATGCAATATTTTCCTGTAAATCATGTTGTCAAAATTTGACATCAGCCTGCAAAAAAGGAAGCTTTAGATAAAACAGCTCTTCTTGATGGACAGCTGCTTCATCAAAAAGAAAATTCAATTTGCTTTACCTGTAGGAGAAGTACACTGAGATTATCTCAGAACTAGGAATAAGGACATGTTTAATATGCTTAAGTATTGATGGGACCAGAGCAAAAACCTGTTTCAAAATCAGAAGTAAATCAGTATGGGAAAATATCAGACAGTTACTGTTTCTTGTAATTAAGGTTTTATTTTAAACATGAGTACTTTCCTACTGTCTCTGTTTCTTTAAATCTGACATTTAGTGATTAGAGGTGGTTGCTGTTCTATGATCTGTGCATGTTCTATGATAAGTGGAATCAAGGATTTTATCATATGGATTATCAACAGCTCTGATTTACTTCATGTCTCTTCTTCTTATGACTTTTTTGAAAGTTCTCTTTCTTATCCCTCATCCACAGTAACTGACACTTAAGTTAGATATTTTGGGCCAAGATCAGGTGAGGTTGTGTTTTTATTCCTCTGTGCAGTCCTCAAGAAAAAAAATACTTTTTGTAGGTTTCTTTAAGTTGTGTCATTGTAGATATATAGAACAAGAAGCCCAAGATAGTGTAATTCGTATTCATAAGGCAGAACATACTGTGGGGCACTGTTCTCGTGTTGCTTTCAACACCCAGCATGTCCTAGCTCAATAAGGATAGAAAAGAAAAACTGTTTGTATTTTGATTTTCTTAATTAAAAAATTGATTGTTCCTATAGTATCTTTCCCAGTGGCTTAAATATCTCTAACGGAAGGACACAGAATAAATTGACTGTAAGCGTGAAGTGTACCCCAAATGTTTGCTTAAATTCTGTTGGTTTTAAAGGTTTTTATTATTAGCCTTCTGATTGATACATGTCCAAATATTTTAAATATAATTTTAGTTTTAAAATTATATTTTAAAAAGGAAAATATTATCACTTTGTTCTTAAATGTATGTGTCGTGAGGTCTGCAAATCCTACATTTGTACCAGATACCCATATTGTGTGATATTGGGGTATCCAGCATGTGTTTTGATTGATTATTGTTACTAGAAACATGGAATAACTGTTCAAATAAAATAAAATCTGTTCTGAAGTTTCACCCACCAGTGAATATAACCCACACGTACTAGCTAAAGGAAACCATATAACAAAATGTAGAGGCAAATCACCTGCTCAGTGGAAAATAAATAGCTCCTTGAAAATTGCAGCTGCTTCATTTGTTTTGTGCTCCAGGGTTTTTTTTCAGTATTGTAACGTATCAGGACCTCACTGCTTGACCCTGCGAGCATGGCACATCATATCTTGGAAACCTCAGAGAGTGCAAGACCTGGATCTAGGAGTAGAGAAGCACTGAGCAATCTGTGCTGATTGCCAGAGAACTACCGTTCTCAAATACAGGTCATGAACTAGCCTTCACAGAGAAAGCTTGCCAGAAGTGAACCATTTTACAGGAAGGCCAAACACTTGAGAGCGGAGGACACAGTAAGGTGACTTCAAAGAGGAGGTACTGATCTTGCTGTGAGGTTTTAGGTAAGCTTGTCAAGAGGATTCGTAGCTTAAGGAAAAAGTAAATCAGAGTTTAGAAAAGAATTATGAATCTAATCTTTTTTCATTGGCTGAGAACTAATTCTATGTTTAGCTAAATCAAATAAACGGCACATTTAGTCAGTCTGTGAGTCTGTGGATAAATGTGGGTATAATAAATTTACCTTATCTAATTTGCATAGTTTATAAGGTAGGCATTTATACTCCCAGTAGGAATTCAGATAAAGTTGATTAAATGATATGTTGGACCAGGCCAACAGAGCCTGCTTCATATCATATCCCTAGGCTTAAACAGTTTATTGTATTGAGTTATGATACAATTCATTCCTCCATGATATTCCACATTAGTGGATCTCAGCAAATGAAAGAATTCCCTTCCTTGTCTTTTTTACCATTCTGTTTTAGGAACGAAACTCCACTGCAGTCATGTCATTTAAGAACCCACATGTATTTGGAGAAAGGTTGTCTTTACATACATGTTTACTCAGGATAGTTGCTGGAGGCTGTACATCAGAATCACACACTGCAGATCAGTGCAGGTTACAGGCCACACGTGTCTACACTTTGTGGCTAAATGCAAATGTGATTGCAACTGAAGGAAAATAAAAGGTGCTGTGCAAATTTTCCTTTACTTCAAGCTCTGAAAAACTTAGCCTGCCATGAAGATTTTAAAGATCTAAAGTTTCTGAGTCTTCCCCCTATCCCTCCTTTCCCCTTTGCTTGCTTATCTGTTGTTTCCCTTCCAGCTATTTTTTAAAGCACTCAGTCTTTACAGTGTGTGCTTTTGGTCTTTTGTTTGGTTGGTTGGTTTGGTTTGGGTTTTTTTACTGCTGTATTTGTTCTTGTGTACCTGTACTCTGCTTCAATTAAATATGGGAAAACAAGCTTTTGGCTTTTCTGTCTCCAAAATGTTCTTGTGGTCTTGTCAATTCACATTTACACCTTAGTATTTCAAAACTTCTTTAGTTAGGAACATCATTGGCAAAAGACAAAGAAACAGCTACCAATACACTAGCTGAAGTGGTTATTACTATTATTAGCTTTAGATAATTCTTACACTGCAGACGTACAATACCTGATTCCAGCTCAAAAGGTGGCATTGCTAGAGGTAAAAAGTTGAGCCATACAGTTACCTTTCGTAAAATAAAATAATTATCTTTCATCAAATAAGAAAAGATTTGGTTCATAGACATATTGTTTTCATGGCCTCTAGAATTCCAATTAATTTATAAGTGAGCAGATAAGTAGTGTAAACTTCCCATTCACTTTCCAGCAATTATGGCAGTTCAAGTATTCTACACAATTGCATGGGTCTAGACATAGAAATATTTTGTTTCTAAAACTGTCAGGGAAGTGGGGTAGGCAAGTCGGAAGATGGAGAGTCTGCATCAGCATCTTTCCTTGTTCTAGTACAAGCACAATAATAATATTACACGTGAATTTACCTTTTGCTGCCATAAATAAGAAACAAATCCACTTAAATGGAAAGCATTGCATTTGTATAACTGAAGGAATTCAAATCTAGAGACAGTAGACCATATCAAGCTAATTTCTCTGCTACGACAGCAAATATTTACGTATCCTCTCTTTTACAGATCAAACCTGTTCCTGCAGTCTTTTCGTTCCTTCTGTTCCTCTTAGAATGCTGTCCTAAAATTTCACCTCAGTTGTGAAATATCTTCCAGATTTCATGTTAAATTTCATTGTGATCAGTTTATATATATTCATCTCATGAGATTTTGTTCTTTCTGGTTTTCTTCCTGGAGAATTCCTAAGGAATTCAACTGTACACACCCTAGATCTTCTTTTCCTGAGCTAGATAAATCAATTTCTTTTAGTGTCCTTCAAAAAAATAAAAGTTGTCTATTTTCTCTATCATTCTAATAGCCATACTTTCACTGCACTCTGGTGTGAATTAATCTTTCATTCGTACAGAAGAATGACGACATGTCAGTCTCACCTGTTTCAGTTACAGTGGCCAAAAACACTGGAAAGCTGAAGCATGAAGAAAACCACAAGAGCTAATAGCAAATTCAGAGGCAAATATCCACCCTGAGCTCACAGGAGTTTACAAAAAGCACTTACTTTTACTGTTAGCTAAATCCGGAGTCTGGATGCCAAGGATGTGCACAAGTCAGCCCTCAAAAACTTCAAATTTCACCAGTAACTAGTAACTAGGAGTCACAAGCATTTGGAATTTTTTGGAATAATTAACAAATCCTCCAGCAGTAATCTACCCTCCTGTTTCTGAAAACAGTCATACATTCTTTATCATGAAAAAGCATGCTTAAATATTTAATTATTTTCTTCAGGCACTTATATATAAAGCTGTATATTTTAATCCTGACATAGAACTTCCTGTTAATGTGCTAATGATAAATGTTGCTATGTTAACTAAATTCTTTGAAATTCCTCTGAGCAACATCAGCTCTTCTCAGTAACATAATTGCAGTAATTGACAATAATGTAATAAAGTAATAAAATAATGTAGCAATAAGATAATTGGCATGGATGTTCTGAATTACTAAGTTGATGCTCCTATCAGTAATTATTATTAACATTAATTTTCCATATACTTAAGGAACATGAAATACACTTAAATAAGTTAGGTTATAAAGAACTGAAATTTAGACTAGTTTGACTGCAGCTAATTCAAATATATATTATATATATTTATATATATACATAAACGTACATTGAAATGTAAATAAGTGTTCAGCTATTGAATAGTTCAACCTACATTTCAATGTACATATATATACACACACATATGTATTTTTTACCAAATGAAATGTTCCCATAGGTGTCCCTGGTATCAAGATAATGCTCAGTTGCTGTAGATCTGTCAGAGACATCACTTTTCCTGTGTTTCCCTCTAACAACAAAAAGCAAAACTTGGGAGATTAATTTACAATTAACTGCACTGCTGTAGTTATGCACAAATTCATTTCCTTAATATTGTTAGAGCTGTGAGGTACAGAGCAAGGAAATACCTTGGCTACCGGAAAAACACATAGCTTCACCCAACCCTCTTATAAAAGTGAAGTGCTAATTTAAGTAATGTACAGCCCAGTAATAACTTTGATTACAACTAATAATATAAAATTCCTCATATTTTCTCTGAGGGAGGGGATAGATATAGATAGATAATGCCATTTTGCATAAAAAAGAAGAATTAATTCCCATGCCAGATTTCTTTTGCTGTATAAGGAAGCCATGCTATATAATCACATAAATCTACCAAAAAAAAAAAAGCAAACAAACAAAAAAAATACAGCATAAAAGCCCTGGGCAGGAAGATGGAGCCTTCTTATGGATGTAGAGCAGCATCCTGGATATTATAATGGTGTAAGGAAACTGCCCATTAGGGATCCCAAGTGAAAAAGTAATGTCTGTGGAAAAGTGGACTTGTTTCTGGCTTGACCAAGGATGGTATTCTACTAGTTTTTAATCGGGCACTCACAAATTATATTCGCAGATATGTCTACTGCTTAGTCATTAAAATTACACAGACAAGACAAAGAATGTTGGTGTCTTTGACAAGGTGGTTTCCACACTGTTCTGTGGCTGCAAATTCTCTGTTATCCTATTAATATTTTATATATTTTATTTCAGTCCATTGTGACACGAATCGGCTGAGCCTCTGTCAGCTCTTTGAAGATATTTATGGTGACAATTTGCAGGTGCTTACGGTGAAACTACAGAGTTCATAGATACTTGCACAGGCAAATAGTCCTTTCTTAAAATTGCTCTAATTATTTTTTTTTCCAGTATGAAATCAAACCTCCTAGATTTATTCCTACCAAATTTGATCTAAGCCTCAGTTTTCAGTATTCTTCCTCAGTCCAATGGAATCGTGATATTTGGTTTGACCCTCCAGAAAACTATCTAAAAATAAGGCATCTATTTAAAGTTGAGGTTCTAGGTTCCTGTTATTAATAGAAACATGCATCTAAGTAGAATTTACCCATCTACTACAGATTGAGAAAATTAATGTTAGCAAAATTCACTTTCTGAAGATGTTTCGTCTTGATTAACTAGACAGCCTATTAGCTTAAACTACTCTTACAGCTGTAAATAAGCAGCTGAATCCCATCCTAGCTCTTAAAGCTTGGTGACATGAATTTTCTCTGCAGAAAAGCTAGAATTAAGTCAGAAAAAAGAGGGTGTGAAAGAATCAAATAAAAGAAAAAGGGGGGAGGGGGAGAAAAGAAAAAGAAAAAGAACTGGTCCAAGGGACCTCTTTGATAATTACTGCCTGGAATGAGGATGAAGAGAGAAAATCAGGCAGTGTTATACTCAAAACTGGAGTGAATGACCTAGAGGAAGGGTCTTCTTTTGAAAAAGAAAAAAGAAAATAAGGAGTACAGTAAAAAGTGACTGAAGGGAAGACAGTCAAATTCTTGTGAGACAGAATGAGTGGGAGATAAAAGAGGTTAATAGAAATTGCCTGTACAGAAACGGGTTTTCCGGAGATGGAGTATGAAATAAATTGATATCATCCTGTTTAACTCATATAGGATTATTTTTTTCTGAATCTTTGTACTACTAATTCTTCGTTTGACATATAATACCACAGGATGAGATTCATCTCATCCAGTCTTATCCATCTAAAATGTAGATATCTAGTTTAAGCAAGTACCATCTATCATGGTGGTGTGGGGAACTCCAAAGAGTGATCTATCCTGGCTTTGTTCATCTAATCTTTGGCAAGATTATTCCTATTCCTTATGTAGAGATGTCAGAGACACATCACACTTCTTGGAGTATAAGTGACGAACAAAAAATAATCATCGCCTATTCTTAGACTAAATGTAGATTTGTGATATCATACCTTCTAATGCTGAGGTGATGTAATTCATTTATAAAGAATATGAAAAACTGCTGGAAAAAAAACCTGCTTTATGAAATTCCTTACTTGGGCACGTATCAAACACCATATCTTTTCAAGCAAAAATATGTCAGTGCTATTTCACATCTAGAAAACTCTTGCCACCTTTTTTCCAAACTGGATATTTTATATACACTTCTGTCTTCATGTCGTTTGTAGTCTGACTGGATGGTCACACTCACTGCAGACCAGCTACACTGCAGATTAGATCCAGAGATGTCCATATAATAAGAACCGATTTATAGGAATTACGGTTCAAACATTTTACAATGAGTCTAGAAAAGACAGAAAGAGAAGAATGAGAAAGTCTGTGTGTTCCCACTGTTATAGCTAAGGAACAAAGCGACTAATTCTGTCTACATCTTGCAGTACAGTGCTCTGTCCATGACAGGCTAGTCAAAAGTTAGTTACAAATTAGCTGATGAGGAAGGATGCTACTTAAACTAAAATGAGGAACAGAGGATAAATGAGGAAGAAAGATGTGTAGCAGTGTGACTGCTACTGTAAAAGTGGTGCAGGAGTATGCATGTGGAGAATGGCCTTAATCATGGTAAATTCATTGCTGGATGCATTCACCTAACACGAAGTCACTTTTGATTTTCAAGTTAGCTCAGTTATGACTTGGTACTGCTTAGTGTGCATATACCCTAAGTGACTCTTTCAAGATTGTATCAGAAGCCTGTGGCAGAGATTATAGCTGAGCCCATTTCTACACCTCAGTGTGATCCCTCAATCATAAGACCTTTGTGATCTCTCAAAGGTGCTGGCATATTAAGATCCTAGTCAGACTCAGGAATGCCTTTCATTTTTTAATGACTACACAGAAAATATAGTCTGCCTTTAGCACAGAACAGTTTATAAGCTCTTTGAACACAGGAAAAGCATTATTTTAGCTATTTATGCAAACACAAATTCAGGAAAGTCTACCTAGATGATACTTTCCAAATTAATGACCAAAAACATTCGAAACTACTAAATTTTTCTGAATTTCTTTGTTCATATTAACCACTTTGATTTACCAGCAGCATTCCTCATCAATGTGAAGTTAAATAAGTTAAGTTTACAATTTTTAGTTTTTATTTACCTTTAAAAAAGTCATAAACAATAAATTATCTGTTGTTCAGTCTTCTTCTTTCTCAGTACTTTTTCATCTGTTCAATACTGGAAGAACCTCAGGTACATTTTTAGTATACAGGAGTTTGACTTTTTCACATAATTAAAAGCATAACTGTTATTAATTTACTTGCATAAACCATTTTCTATAATGACATGCAGGTATGATTATTAATATTAATTTTTGTTAAGGCTCTCCAGTTTCTATGGTAAATGTCAGACTATATCTGATAACTCTCCATTTTTAGTCTTCTTTCTTATCTGTTCCTTCTTTCTCAAACACTATTCTCATCAAAATAAAACCTGGACATGGAAATCAGCTATATTGAATTTCTTAATCTTATTAAAGCTATGATATGGTAAATAATTTTATGAAAGATAACACTGGCCAAGTCTCTATTTGGCAGACTCTCAAATTGCTCAACAGAGGACCGTCTATCAACTCTGGAACAGCTTAGGCAGAAAACAACTAAAATAAATTTGAGAACAGTCAGAATAGATATTAAAGACTGAGCAATACACTGTAAACATCTAATGCTAATGAAAAAGTTTTGAAATGGTTGTTTTTCTGTTCACAAGTACTGATAGAATATTTTAACTGTCTGTGATCTGATTAGTAAATTGATTTTAAGATGTCTTTCATTTTCTTGTTTTGATTTTTCCACTACTAATTTGCCAACACTTATCAATTACATGATGTGGAAAGACTAAAAATAGCTGTGAACAGAGGTTGTGTAATTATACTATATATTTATGTATGTATAAATTTACACATGCAGACATCTGTAAACCATTTTAAAACCCATCTTTCAGGCAGATAGATCATGCACAAATATCAGCTTAATTTATTTAATGTAATTTGAAGAAATTATATTTAAGCAATTTACAGAGAAATTTAGTGTGAAGTCAGAGCAGCGCAGAAATTAGGGATTTTTTTTCTTTCTCTAGCAACAAAGGAAATCAATGAGACATATAGGGGCATCTTCATACACAGTAAAATAATGAGTGTAACTTGAAGGGAGAAGTCACTGACTGTCCAGTATTATTCTCCCTGGGGAGATTACAGAGAGTGTCAGAGGGGTTTATAGGATTGACCCAGTGGGGCTACTCACTAAAACTACAACTGGACTACAATACCCCTTGTCTTCTTCAGCAGCCACAATCTACCATCTATCCTAACCTCCTACATGGGTCAGTTCATACAGATTTATTTTCTCAGCAGATAAAGAGAATGCTATTGCTCTATTGCATTCAGTGGTGCCTCTAACACTGTATGACTGAGGATCACAGCATGACACATCGCTGTGAACTTGCATGCATGCACAAGTGTGTTTGATGCAATGAAAGTTTAAAAGAAGAATAGCATACTTAAAAAGTTCATTATCAGTTGTGGTGAGTTGACCTTGGCTGGATACCATGTGACCATCAAACCACCCTATCACTCCCCTCCTCAGCAGGACATGGGGAGAGAAAATAAGATGGGAAAAAATGCGTGGGTCAAGATAAAGACAGTTTAATAAAGCAAAAGCAATGGCTGCGCATGGAAGCAGAGGAAAACAAAAGATTTATTCTCTACTTCCCATCAGTAGGTGATGTCCAGCCACTTCTTGGGAAGTAGGACCTCAGTATGCACAGTGGTTGTTCAGGAAGACAAATGTCATAACAAATGCCCTTTTCCTTTCTCTTAGCTTTTATTGCTGAGCAGATGACATATGGTATGGAGTGTTGGAGAGACGGCCTTGAAGCTGTGCGAGCACGTCTCAGTAGTATTCAAAACAAGGTGTGTTGATAACACACCTTTCTAGCTACCAATACAAAGCACAGCAATATGAGGGCTGCTACGGGGAAAATTAATTCCATCTCAGCCAGACCCAATGCAATCTCCATCCCTTATTACATACCATTTGCATCATGCTCAAGTCCCACATAATTTAATACATATATCTATCTTCTAACCATCCCATTGTATTTCATTCTACTGAAACCCCTTTTTACCAGCAGTTACAACTTACACTACATACTTAAGCCATCTTTATATCCAACATACAGATTCATACATTCTTATTAACTACTATTCCCTGTACAGATGGATATTGTTCTTCCATTCCATGGGCTTCCTCCACTACTCCACATATTCATAAGAACAGTCTATGACTTGGGCCCCATCTGTGAAGGTGGGTGCTCAGGACAGGAGAAGCAGCATGTTCAATTGTTGGGCACCAGCACCAGCTTGGTTTGGGTTATTGTTGCACTCACTCAGTTCCTTGCAAAGCTCACTTTTTGTCAGTTCAGGTCATTCCTGCTACATTACTTCCTACAACATACAACTCGCATCACAGATTATTTTCCCCTAAGGTTAAATCTCCTTGAGGCACACACTGGGTTTCCCCATCCTTCTGCATTACCCACCAGGTATACCCAGATCTTTGAGCAAAAACAATCCCATGAATGTGGGATTTGCCTTTTCCCATGGGAGGAGCAAACTACAGTGACTTCCCCAGCCACTTCCTTATGCACACTACAGGGACCTTAACTCCTCCCACAACATGTAAGGGGTTTGTTTGGGCAGTACTGGGATGGTTAGCAGATCCTCTGGTGTTAACCAGCCAAATGGCTTCTACCTTCTACTTCTACCCAGTGCTTCCATCCCCCATTGCCCAACGCTCTCAACATAGACTTTAACAGTCCGTTATATCTCTCAATCTTTCCAGAGGCTTGTGGGTGATGGGGGATGTGATACACTCACTCTGGTGTGTTTCTTAGCCTAGGAGTTTATGAGGTTATTTCGGAAATGAGTCCCCTTGTCTGATGCAGTTCTTTCTGGGGTACCATGTCGCCACAAAAATTGCCTTTCAAGGCCTAAGATGATGTTTTGAGCAGTGGCGTAGTTTACAGAGTATGTTTCTAGCCAACCAGTAGTTACTTCCACCATAGTGAATATATAAATCTTGCCTTGGTGTGTTTGTGGCAGTGGTTCGATTCAGTCAATTTGCCAGGTCTTGCCCTATCAAAAACCCAGCCACTGCCCTGCATTCCAGGGACACTTTACTTGTGTGGCTCACGTGATTGCAACCCATGTTTCACATTCATGAGTGACCTGTGTGATGGCCTCCATGGTCAGTTTCACCCCTCAATCACAAGCCCATCTGTATATTGCACTCGTCCCTAGATATCCTGATGTTTCATGGGCCCATCAAGCTACAAATACCTCACCTTTAGGGTCTCAGTCCAGGTCCATCTGAGCTACTTCAATTTTGACAGCCTTGTCTACCTCGCTGTTTATTTGAGTTCTTCAGTGATGCGGCTTTATGGCATGTAAGCATCTACATGATGTACCTTTAAAGCAATGTTTTCAGCTTTTGTGCATGTAAGCATCCACATGACGTACCTTTAAACCAATGTTTTATACCCAGGCAATGATGTCCTGACACAATGCAGCAGCACAGATGTGTTTACCCCTGTGCTACCAATTGATCTTCCACTACTGTAGCCACCTCCATAGGGCATTAGCCATCATCCAGGAGTCAGTATAGAGATAGAGTAGTGGCCACTTTTCTCATTCAGCAATCTCTAGGGCTAGTTGGATGGCTTTCATTTCTGCAAATTGACTTGACTTACCTTCTCCTTCAGTGGCTTCAATGACTTGTTGTCTGGGACTCCACACAGCAGCTTTCCACTTCCAATGGTTTCCTACAACACAACAGGATCCATCAGTAAACAAGGTGTAATGCCTTTCATTTTCTGTTAACTCATTATGTGGTGGTGCCTCTTGGGCACCAGCTACCTCCTCAGGGCAATGCTCCAAAATCTCTGCCTTCTGGCCAGTCCATGATCTCTTACAGGATTCCTGGGGAGGTTCTGTTTCCCCATTTGAGTTCATTGCATGATCAATGCTACCCACTTAATGCATGTAGTGCTTGTTGCACAATGCATAGTGGTGGTGTTTCCTTTGAACATCCAGTGTAGCACGGCAATCGCGGTGCCAAGAGGAGATATGTTTCTGTAACAACAACTTCTGAAGTGGCTCAAACCCCCTCATATGCTTCTAGTATCTCTTTTTCAGTTGGGGTGGAGTGGGCTTTGATCCTCGATACACCTGGCTCCAAAACCCTAATGGCTGACCTCAGGTTTCTTCTGATGTTTTTTGCCAGAAGCTCCAGGTGAGACCATGCTCCCTAGCTGCAGTGTAGAGTACATTTTGCACAGCTGGTCCTGTCCGGACAGGCCCAGGAGCTACTGTGGGAGCTATCTCCTGTTTGATCTGCTCAAAGGCTTGTTGTTGCTCAAGGTTCCACTCAAAATTCTTCTTTCAGGTTACCTGATAGAGAGGGCTCAGAAGCTGACTATAACCTGGAATATGCATTCTCCAGAATCCCACGATGCCTAGGAAAGTTTTCTTCTTTTCTTGTTAGCTGGCGGAGGCATAGTTGCTACCTTGTTGGTCACATCCATAGGTACATGACAACGCCCATCCTGCCATTTTATTCCCAAGAACTGAATTTCCTGTGTGGAAGGTCCTTGACCTTCCTTATTTATACGGTGAAACCAGATTTCAGAAGAATCTGAATTACTCTTTTTCCTGTCTCAAACACTTCTTCTGCTTTGTTGCCCCACACGATGATGTCATCGATGTATTGTAGATATTCAGGGGTATCACCCTTTTTCAGTGCACTTTGGATTAGTCCATGACAAGCGGACTGCCCCTGGGGCAGTCTATTCCAGGTGTATTGCAGACTTCTCTACATGAAAGCAAACTGTGGCCTGCATTTTGCTGCCAAAGGAATTGAAAAAAATCCATTGACTATGTCAATTGTAGCATACCACTTGGCTGCCTTTGACTCCAGTTCATATTGGAGCTCTAACATGGCTGGTACAGCAGCGCTCAGTGGTGGCATGACTTCGTTCAGGCCATAATTGTCTGTAGCTAAGTCAAACTTAATCTGAAATGACAGAACTACAAAAAGAAATAAAAGTAACCTGAGAAAACATTTAATAGTATCTTCTCCCTCAAAAGCATCACCATTTCATTCACGGAACATTTTCATATTGTATACAAACAGGGTACAAGAAGTTGGTATGAAACTCACCACAAGAAATAGAAGTAAAACTATATTTGGTATATTTTATCTTAAAAAATGGATTGTGCTTTCCTGTAAGAAATTCAATTTGTCTCTTTTTCAGAGCAGGGATGCAAAATAAATATAAAGGACAATGTAGGTCATTATTTTTAAAAAATTAGTAATCTCTTTGGCTTTACCCTCTCGTCATCCTCATTATCTCATTCGATTACATTACAGGTTCCCAGTAAATTAATATTATGAAAATTTTATCCCATAACCTTTTTTAAATATCAAGTGATTCTACAAAATCTCTTAATATTATAACTGCTCTTTTCACATCCCTATCAGAAATGGTAGATTCAAAAGTTTAATTCAGTTAACTTTTGAGAAAAATACCATTTTCTTTCTTTCCACAGTTTCTGAATCAAAAGTAGTTATCAAGAAACTTATGCTGATTTCCTATCCTAATGATATGTAAGAGCATATTTGGCATAGGTCAGTAAAGTTCCTTTATAAGAACCATCTATGTGGCATCAAGCACATTTTGACACAATATAAATGACAGAACAATGTTTTCTTTGCTAATGTCATATTAGTCATTTTAGTCCTCTGCAAGTTAATTACTTAGTGCTAATACAGTACTTCCCTCTCCCTACCAGCTGTGATCTTACAGTCTTTTTACTGTGGATCAATCCTCCCACATATTACTGTTAGAGTTAATTTTTCTTGTAAATTTTTTTCTACCCTGTAATGGTCAGGGAACTTAGAATTAGATGCTGGTATATTAAGAATTCATTTACTGACCTAGAGGAATCATCTAGTATATCATTCCACATACAGAAAACAAGTGTGCTGTGAAAGAGTATTACAGTGGAACTGAAATTCCCCTTAAAAAAAAGTACTCTTTGCCCTGAAGAGACAAACACTACGTATAAAGGATTTATATGAAATGTATCAGTAAGAGATGAAAGGACATGTGACTATGTATGAGTAAGAGATTTACAAAATTTATATGCAAATAAAAGCTACATTTAAGAAATAATCAGAATTTATCTGAACTGTGCTTTTTGACCTTTCCGCTATGTGGGTAGGAATTTTTTTGACATGTGTAAGAAATCAGTAAGATTCTGTGTTCATCTTGAGTGTAGGCAGAAATTTACATATGTTTAATAGCTGCTGCTTCTTCTTATGCATAAATCCAGTTATTTGTCTTTGGCCAGTTAGTTAGACACTCTGAATTTCTCTAGAAACTCAATTGGTCAATAAGTTTGTCCTATTCAATCTGGTTCTTCCAGTGCTGGAAGCTCTCCTCTCAGGCAAGTTAATTTTTCACTTCTAAGAAATCTGTATTTCCACTTCTTAAGAAAATTCTACCCCTAGGTTGAGTCAACTTTCCTACCATGACATCGAATATATTTTTCAATATATTCAATGGACCACTGAATATTCATATGTCATATGTATACATACATATAAAATTCATATATAAATATAACATATTAACTGTCAGCATCTGACAGAATTCTTTGTAGCCTTCTTGCCTTTTTTTTTCCTTTATTCTCCACTAAAAAGTTAGTGATTAGCATAAAAACAATGATCTGTTTTGTATAAGAATGAAACAAAAGCTATCTGTAAGGTACAATGCTTCTTTTTATTTTGAAATTATACTATCAAAAAAGGTGATTAGTGTAAAACAACAAATGATTCATCAGTTTCTTCTCTTAAAAGAAGTAAAAAATACTGAAGCTTTTAGTAAAGGACAAGTTCTATATGGCTTTTCCATATAGCTTGCAATTTTATGGCTCGAGAAAATACACAGGGAAACATGATTACCAAGCAGAATGAAATTTATGTTTTTGTTGGTCCTGTCTCCAAGACTGAGAATCTCTAAATTGCAGTTAACTGTAATTTTCATCAAATCCTTAACATAGTAGGCTACTCAGTCAGTAGCCGAGGTGAGCTGCTGCGGAGCGGGACCAATCCACAGTGGAGCAGCAGATATCAGCGCACAGGTGGTTTTCCTGAGGTAGGGAAACACCAGGGCAGCAGTGACACCCACCAGGAGCCGGCAGCTCTCATGGGAGATGTTTACAAGGCCTGGAAGATGCTAGAGCACCCATGACCTCCCACACACCTATAAAAAGCAGCCTGGGGAGCGCGAGCAACCAGAAGCCCTTCCAACAGAGCAAGCAAACAGAATGTGGTGCCTCAGCCAGGCCACAGAGCGGCAGTTTACGTGCCAGCTCGCATGGGAGGCCACGCAGGAAGGGCATAGTCACCCTACCAGCTCAAGGGGTGAGTTCAATCGGTGGTCATCACCCTCTCAGAAGAAGCTCAGCTGTGGTATCCACCTGGTGGAAAGTCATGTCCTTTGCACTCAGCAGAATGGATGTGGCAACCCAGACAAAGCTCCCATGAAAACATGCAGAGAGTGCCAGAGCTTTTCACTGGTGATGGATGGCAGTGGTGAGAACAGCTGTGTGAGTTGTGACCAGGTGGATGATCTGCTCAGCCTGGTGGCAGAGCTATGGGAGGAAGTAGAAAGGTTAAGGAGCACCAGGGAGTCTGAGAAAGAGGTAGACTGGTGCTCTGCCCTCCCTGAGACAGAAACAGGAACNAGCCTATTGACCAAGACTTCTTACTGCAGCTACAGGAGACATCGCACTCGCAGACTTCAACTACCCTGACATCTGCTGGAAAAGTAGCATGGCGAGGTGCAGGCAATCCAGGAGACTCCTAGAGTGCATTGAGGATAACTTCTTAAGCCAAATGATAGGCNATCATGCAGCGGTGGAGTTCGCAGTCCTGAGGGATGTGGGTCAGGAAAAGTAAAGTCAGGACCATGAATTTTAGGAAAGCAAACTTCCAGCTGGTGAAGGACTTAGTCAATAGGACCCCCTGGGAAACTGGCCTCAGGGACAAGGGAGCAGAACAGAGGTAGCAGATCTTTAAGGAAGCTTTCCATAGAGTGCAAGAGCTCTTGATGCCTAGGTGTAAGAAATCAGGAAAGGAAGGCAAGAGACCAGCATGACTGTGCTGAGACCTGCTGGTCAAACTAAAGGGCAAGAAAGAGATGCA
>VWZL01000713.1:128573-196046 GCA_013396915.1 Stercorarius parasiticus
CCCTCAGCAAGTTTGCAGATGACACCAACCTGAGTGGTGCGGTTGACAGGCCTGAGGGACAGGATGTCATCCAGAGGGACATAGACAAGGTCGAGAAGTGGGCCCATGTGAACCTCATGAGGTTCAACAAGGCCAAGTGCAGGGTCCTGCACCTGTGTCAGGGCAACCCTTGGTATCAATACAGGCTGGGGGATGCAGGGATTGAGAGCAGCCTTGCCAAGAAGGGCTTGGGAGTACTGGTGGATGAAAAGCTGGACATGAGCAGACAATGTGCACTCACAAGCCAGAAGGCCAACCAAACCTGGGCTCCATCAAAAGAAGCGTGGCCAGCAGGTCAAGGGAGGTGATTCTGCCCTCTATTCCACTCTGTTGAGACCCCACCTGAAGCACCGCATCCAGCTCTGGGGCCCTCACCACAGGAAAGACATTGACCTGTTGGAGTGGGTCCAGAAGGAGGGCCACAAAAATTATCAGAAGGCTGGAGCACCTCTCCTGTGAGGACAGGCTGATAGAGTTGGGGTTGTTCAGCCTGGAGATGAGAAGGCTCCAGGGAGACCTTATTGTGACCTTTTAGTACTTAAAGGGGCTTATAATAAAGATGGGGACAAACTTTTTAGCAGGGCCTTTTGCAACAAGAAAAGGAGCAATCATTTTAAACCAGAAGAGAGTAGATTTAGACTAGATATAAGGAAGAAATTTTTTATGATGAGAGTGGTGAGACACTGGACCAGGTTGCCCAGAGAGGTGGTAGATGTGCCATGCCTGGAAACATTCAAGATGAGGTTGGACAGGGCCGTGAGCAACATGATCTAGTTGAAGATGTCTCTCCTCTTTGAAAGGGGGGGTTGGACTAGATGACTTTTAAAGGTCCCTTCCAACCCAAATTATTCCATGATTCTACTGTATGATTCTACTCTTTCCCCCTTCCATGACTATTTTTTGCTGTTGGGAATCTGAAGTCTGGTTTAAGTTTCTAACATGTTGTCATAGGTACCTTTACAAAAATGTTGTTGTGAGATTACCCCTGGCAAAATACAAGTACTGCTACCTCTGTTGTGATTTGTGCGGGGTTGGACAATGACAAGACATGCTCTCCCCCACCTCTTGCTCCAACTAGAGGAAGAAGAGAGATAAAGAGACTTACGAGTTTAGAAAAAACTAGACTATTTTAATGAAATATTAACAACAAAATAAAAAGGAAATAACAAAATAGATACAATATATACAAAACCATATCAAGCTCACAGGGAGATGTCCCCAGCAGCCACTGGGGAAGTTCCAGACTGGACTCACTGAAAAATAAGAACTGGATTCCGGAACACCCTGAATCAACAGGGTCCTCCTCAGACATCACTCATTAAAGAAAGAGCCATTAAAGAAAAGATCAGACTCATCCATCCCTCAGCTTTTATACTGAGCATGGCAGAGTGGATGGAATACCTACTGGTCAGTTTGGGTCACCTGACCTGTCCACTCCTCCCCACAGGCGCAACCCCTCCACAGGGTAAACAACAGCTGACCCTGGTTGTCACAGCAACATGTATAAGCAAGAGCCTCTCTCACTGAACAGAATGTTGGCTCTGTTCCACCCCAAACCAGAACAATCTCATATCAGCTGTGATAATCACACCAGTTTCTTACACATTTTTATACAGTTGATGTGCTATTTCAGGGAAGGTTGTGCTAAACTTAATAGTATGTTGTGTCACGTGACAAGGTGTTTGTAAAAACATGTTTTTTCAAAACGATATTAATATTTTACAGATAATAAAATATCTGATGCCCAGTATTAAGCCTTATCAATTTATCTTTGAAAATAGAATCACAGAATCATAGAATTGTTAGGTTTGGAAAGGACCTTAAAAATCGTCTAGTTCCATCTCCCCTGCCATGGGCAGGGACATCTCCCACTAGATCAGGTTGCTCAGAGCCCCATCCAGCCTGGCCTTAAAAACATCCAGGGATGGGATTTCCACCACCTCTCTGGGCAACCTGTTCCAGTGTCTCACCACCCTCATGGTGAAGAACTTCTTCCTAATGTCCAGTCTGAATTGACCCATCTCTAGTTTTAATCCATTCCCTCTAGTCCTACCATTACCTGACATCCTAAAAAGTCCCTCACCAGCTTTCTTGTAGGCCCCCTTCAGGTACTGGTAGGCCACTATAAGGTTTCCTCGGAGCCTTCTTTTCTCCAGACTGAACAACCCCAACTCTCTCAGTCTGTCCTCATAGGAGAGGTGCTCCAGCCCTCTGATCATCCTCGTGGCCCTTCTCTGGACACATTCTAGCATGTCCATATCTTTCTTGGAGTAGGGGCTCCAGAACTGGACGCAGTACTCTAGGTAGGGTCTCACGAGAGTGGAGTAGAGGGGGAGAATTACCTCCCTTGGTATAGAAATATATAGATACATCATACATCTGAGACTTTCTTATTCCTTCAGAAGTTGGAGAAAGACTAATGATTTTTTTTCTTATTTATCCCCATGCACTATATATTTGCTATACACACAACAATTTAGACAAATAAAACAATTTAGGCAAATATAACACAGGTAAGTTAAGAAACAATCAATCTATGAAGAAAACTCTTATGCATTTAAGGAAGTTAAGTATATATCCCCACATTTTTTCACAAAGATCCAAAATGTATTTTTTATTACTACGTTGCACTAAAGATCAAAGGTAAAGAACATTTTTTTAGAACCACAGAATCTCTTGCCCTCAGTAAATTTAGTTAAAAAAAGTTTTAGAAATAGACGGGAGGTGGGGAAGATGAAAGCATTTGAAAGAACCAGTGAAAAGGGATACTTCAAATTGAGGAAAAGTTTTATTAGGTTAACTCCTCTGATTGGAAAAGAAAAATAAACAAATCTTCATGCACACCAAGCCCTCTTTCTAGATAGCGTGAACAAAAAGCTTTGCCAAAGCACTTATCTGATAGGAGCCCATTCTTCATTTGAGTAGCTTTTGTATAAGCCAGAGATGCACTCTGAATTTTTTTTCCACACGACTTTGGTAGGATCACTTTTCTGTACATTGTGATTTGTCATTGATCCCCTTCTTCTCCCTCAAAAAGCAAAGGAACTAAGACACTCCCTAAATCCCAAGAATTAACAGCTTTCAGAAAGAAAAATTATGAAATAAATGGACTAAGGACATGAGGACAGTGAAAAAGGATTGACTTGATCAAAAAATAGATCATGATGCTAATGAGGATAGTTTGTACAGACCAGTAGCACAGCTTTGCAATAAGAAATAAAGAGAGAGAACTCTAACCAATATTAATAACAAAAATATGAAAGATAAAAGTGAATGACTATTTCTTATGACACGGATGGGATTAGAAGGAAATTGCACGCATCTACAGTTTACCCCTTCTGGCATGTATATAAATCACTCTGAGGGGTCCTACAGAACTTGTAGACAGTTACTCCAATTCTTGGTGATCCGAGTGAAAGTGTTAAGTGCTTTGTCCTCATGTTTTTGAGCTGTGTGGAATAATTACTAAAATAGTCAAAAATACAGCATTGTTCACACATTAAGGAAAGGTAAAAAATCAAAAGGCTTCTAAGGTAGAATAGAGCCACAGCTGACATGCGAAAAATTCAACATCTGCGATTCCCTGTACAATATTGCTTGTGAAGCTACACGGGGGATGGAACGGAATGTGATCATTCCGTGGCCTTGCCTTGTGACAAATAGCAGATATGGGAACAAGATGGTACTACGGAACTGATAAGCTGCCTACTCGCTACCCTGAGCCAACATTTTGTCAAATTTTGATGAAATGCTCTCCTTTGTGCAAACTTTGCTCATTATAATGTCATTATAATACCAAAACACACCTCCATCCCAAAGGCTACCCGCCTCCAAGGTGCGACCACTCCTCCTTGAGTCTGTGCCCTGAATTTTTCGTAAACTATACCTTTGAATGTGAAGTGAGAGAATTTTACACTAATCATAATAAAATTATTTATGACTGAAGTCACTCAAACTCCACCTTTGAAGATAAAAAAATAGTATAAAAATAGCCCAAGAGAGGGGGGATATCAGGAAAGACACCATCGCGAACAGGTCGAGGAGAACTCCATCACCGACTTCCAGGATCAGTCAATGGGCTGAGCCTCTCTTCCCCCCATACAGGGATGCCTTTGGGTAAGACTTAGACTATACCGAGTACTTTCTTGGGAAACTCAGAAATCTCTCTAAAGAATCTCTTTCCTACATTTATAGCCAGGCTGTATTGTTTATAACCTTGTCGTGCATTTTGTATATTTAACAGTACTTTTATTTGCACGTGCTTTGCAGACAGTGTATTTATCACCGGCAATCGTAAGAACCTATATATCTGTTGTTTAAATAAACTGCACTGTTTAAGTAGCTAGTTCTTTTGGTTTCTCACTGAACACGACCAAAGACTCGAGAGTGGCCATGCTAGTTCATGAGCACCACTAGACTGAAGGTGCAGTCCATTATTAGTGTATCCAAATCGTATCAGTTTAATATATATATTAAACGCGACTGGACTGATAGTGCTGAATTGGGCATCACTCAGAATTTAAACCTAGCTGCACCCAGCCTCCCACCTCGGTGAGCACTGTTAGAACACAAGGGGGTTTATTTTCTGCCAAAAACGCTTTGCCCCTTTCTCGCAACAGAGCTGCCTTCAGAAATATTTTAAGATCTCAGTGAACTTTATCAGCATTTACAGCAAATGGAGTATTTAGTTCTGTTATCTACACAGAATTTTCACTTGGGGCATGAAAATCAATATTGCCTAGTTAGATTAGATTTGGACTTTAATCAACCTTTTGACTTGCAAGTTACTTGATTTGGAATGAATCCTTATCATAGTTTGTATATATTTCTTGGATTAATATTTTTATTACTGTTTATTTGTAATGTAGGAATGCCTAAAATTGCACTACATTTGCCTTACAGTATTAGCCAGTCTTCTAGAAAGAAAAAAAAATACTCTGAAAGAATTTGCAAATTTAAAATGAGAACATACTTCTAGCAGTTGGTAGGGTAATATAATGTGCATAAACTAGGATGCAAGAAAGTGTGATTATGCCTCTTTTTTTTTTTTAAGATGTATATTAGTTTTATAAATCAAATGTAAAATGAGGAGGGGACTGTTGCACATCTTTTGATCCCTCCATAAAGGATCAGTCATATAACTGATGAACTGTGTTATATATATAAAATATGTGTGCATTTTCTTAATCACTATACGAGTCCATGAAATTATCAAAGTATTGATGCAACCAGTGTAATGAAAATTGTCACAAGGAAAAACTTCTCAGGTCATGTGTTTTAAACCAAATCAGGATCAAAACATTTTATTGATTTATTAATGACACATAATTAGGAGGCAATCAGTTCAATTCAGGATCAATATCAGCAATACAACGTATAAACCTCCATATTAGAAACTTATAAAATGCTAATAAACACCCCTCTATAAACACTTCCAAAATGCTGTAACTCACACCTATACATATGTACACACAGAATTATGTGCACACACTCTCACAGGCAACAATTACACACGTCCCTATTCCTGGACATATGGATTCTCGCACTTGCACACATCTGCTGTGAGAGATGTGGATGCTCCAGCTTTATGTGCACCCTTGCTGCCCCCAACAAGACCACATTCAAGCTTGTCACAGCATCTGATGGCTCTGGCTGACCAAGGCAGAAGTCTTTATGCCATTGGGAGATTTCTACCAGTGCTTAAACAGATTTTGACTACTGCTGTTTGCACTTCTAGGTCTCTCCCTCACAAATTTCACAACTCAAAATTTTGCAAATTCTCATGCCTCTTTTATACTTCTTTTCCAACTGAGTTCCTCTTCATTTCTAAAGTCTCATTGTAATTCCCAAGTTACTGTTTAAGCTGTCTGATAGTTATCCTCATCTGTAAATTGATCATTTTGGGCAAAGGCTCTCTCAGCCAGTTTAGGATGTCCCTTTCACAGCCACTCTTCACATACCTGTCTTAACAACTGTTATTAGCCAGGCTAAGGGTGGGCAATGCAAGTATCCCACAATAGTGACTAGCATTAAATGTAAGAAATTGCTTCAATCTACCTTGTGGGGAAAAGAGACTGAAACTTGAAATATTCAGTTACATTCAAAGTCAACTAGAGATTTATTTTAGCTTATAATATTCAACCAACTGATACAAGAATTGTGAAAAAATTTACACTAGTATTTTTTACTTATTACTGAGGATCAGCTCCTGGGAATCAGTCTCAAACAATCAGATTTTTCTGAAGCTGAGTTGAAAGGGATGGAATGACAAGCAGATCCACATAGGTTCTTCTCATGCCAGTCTTTCAGACAAGGTTCACAATCCTATTACCACTTCGAAATTTTCTGAGGACTTCTTTAGCCTTCCTGTTAGCCTCCAGCCATGTTATAGTAACAACCAACTTGAATAAACTTCATGTGGTTTATCCTAAATCCAAATTGTCTCAAAAGTTCATGTACTCAATGTAATCATCCATGGACTGGGAAACACTACTTTGGATTTATTCATCAGACAAAAAGATTATATTAAATAAACCCTAAAACCCTTCATAATTCAAGTGTTCATACTGCTTGAGAATGAATAAAGGAAAAATTATCAAAAGTTTTTGTTTGTTCATTGATTTTACTGAAAATAATAAAAGCCTTTCAACCCTGTAGAAAATTATTGGTGTAGAGATGTTCAAGATAACTCATCAGGCACACAGATAAAGCATTTATTCTGCCTGACATGCACCGCTACCAGCAATAATTTAGGACAGCCCAGAGGTCACACTCAAGAATCTTTAAGCAGCTAAATAAGAACTATTAATCACATAGGAGTATATTTGTTGACTAATGGCTTCTTCACTTTTTCTCCTTATATCTGGTTTCAAGTACCCTTCACTCATTCAAATAAATTGTGAAAATATACTAATAAATTATATGGCATGTGCAATTGCAGTGTGACCATAATAGCAGCTGCCTATATTTAAAAAAGGGGATGGTACTGGGAGTAGAATGGGGACTAGTAATCTGATACAGGGCCTTTATTAATGCTCACATACTGTAGTAGTAGCTAGATCTATGTTACAATGAAGTAACAGTAAGAGTGGAAGCAACTTTCATTTACAGTTTATAATCTAAGACCAAGATACCAAAGTAAATAAAATAAGTTAACAGATAGGCACAGAGAAAATACTGAAGAAAATATACGAAACTACTTCAGGTACTGAGTGTGGTAGAGACTTGTGAAATAAATCTGAAATTAAATGCATAAAAACCAGCTTCATTTTTATAACAAATGTTTGTGGAAACATCTCTTAAAGCATGAAGATGACAGAATGCATTTAGTAGAAGAAAAACATGTATTTCAAAAATTCTATGTAACTTAACTTTCTAAATACAGAATTTTAGAGTGATGTCTTCAAAACAATATCTGATATATCTTTTAGATAAAAGTCTGTTTCTTACTCTTCCAGAATTCAGGTCAGCAAAGGTAAAGTTAACAGTAAATTAAAGTTCTATAAACTGTGACCTTATGCTGAGATTTCTGTGAACAATTCTATGAGGCACTGTTCATTTACAACTCTACAAATCTCATTGCAATTGTCAGTTTTATATAATGAAAGTTCTGTGACATATTAGAGACTGTATTGCATTGCAGTGCTTACAGCAATACTGGCATTACAATTTTGTTTCTTTTCTATC
Source organism: Stercorarius parasiticus (assembly GCA_013396915.1). NCBI lineage: Eukaryota > Metazoa > Chordata > Aves > Charadriiformes > Stercorariidae > Stercorarius > Stercorarius parasiticus. The sequence continues at coordinate 136,299 of VWZL01000713.1, forward strand.
TGTCTTGGTGTAATTTTAAAATGTGGTGACTAAATAGTGGTACAATGTTGTGACAAAAAAAGCATGAGATGCTTCTTCAAGCAAGCTTAAGCAAGTTAAAGCAGCTGATATGGCTATATTACATATATGCACAGATTTGGCAGCAACTACAAAATTCTGAAAAAAAATTCATAATACAAACTAGTAACTTTTAGTCACCTCCTTCAGGATATTGTCTAAAATCAAATTCATCTGGAAATACAGTAGCATATTCTAAGTGCTGTTAATACTTTATCATCCTGGCTGCACCTGACATAAGGAATTTTCTGGTTGACAGCTAGTCCAAATGTCAGTTGAAATGATGCACTTTCTCTTGTATTGCAAACTGTAAAGCAGTTTCAGTTTCAAACACACAATGTGGTTTAGATTTGTGGCTTGTTAATGTTTGAAAAATATGCTTACAATGGTACAGTGTGATGCATTGTGGTTTTAGATGCTACATAACCTTAGTTATCCTTACATGTTCTTCTATCATGTATGGCAATAAATCAAAAGGCAGTGTCCCTGTAAGCTTCTTCTCTTTCCCAAAATAACCTTATTCTTGCTCCTATATTCTCCATAGCCTCTCATCCTACACCACTTCTCGCTCTCTTTCATTCTCCTCCTCCTCCTCCTCCTTCTCCTCCTCTTCTCTTCTACTTGACACTGCACTGCAGTTACTTCAGACTTTCTTTCTCTTCTGTTCTTCTGAAGCACGTAGCAGAGAATGAATTTTGCTAGATGTATGAGGGATAGCCACTATTGAACACATTGATGTAAATTAATCCAATAAAGCTTTTTGTTTTACACAAGAAACTTGGCTTTTTATCCTAGCAAATTTTACGCAATTTGAAGTGTAGAGTTGAACCTTATAAAAACATACTTTGAGAGCTGATTCAGTATCTGAACACATCTACCACACACCTCCAAGAAATGAGGCTTGTATTTTTACTACTTTTTTGTGACTGCTTGTTTGTTATGTCTTAAGATGTCTGTGCATTATCAACTGATGTGCATGTTCTGTTGGGAGTAGTTATAGTGGATATGGGTAAGACATAGGCAGGGTTGGAATAGCAGGGCCTTGCAGATCAGAATATTTACATAATCTTCTCGTATAAGCCCAGTGTTTTCCAAATCAGTCACAGAACTGATGTATTGCTCTTCCAGTTACCTAGAAATGTGTGCATTTTGACACTTCATAAAGATGAAATCATTCTTTGATCTTGATCCATTGAGGAATATCCAGTATGCATTCACTGAGCTATATCAACGTTTCTGTTGAGGCTTGCCCCACATATGCTATTAATTCTGCCTCCTAAAGCCTCCAGTTTTCCTTTACGATCATGCCCATGAAGCCCTCACAGGGAAAAAATGGAAAAGTTAGCTTTCCAGTTCAAGTTGTATTTTTTGTATGTATACTCTCAGCTGTTGATAATACGATGTCAAAGCAGACGAAACTTAAGGTTGAGTGGGTGTAAAGGAAATAAATCATAAACAGTTTAAGCTTCATACTGGAACAGACTCAATGTCATTAATCATTCAGTCAAGAGACATTAACAAACATTCAAGAACTAAATGAATAACCAATGCCAAGCACTGTATGTGTGCCAGACTCGCTGGTATCTATCCTGCAGCAGAACAAAAACTCTGGGGCAGAACTACTGGTAGAATCCAATGTTTATACAGTAGTTGAGAAGTTTAATTTAGGGTGCTTAACATTATATGTATGTATTTGTTTTATTTATTTGTTTGTTTGTTTGTTTGTTTGAAGAACAAAATATAGGTTAGATGCACACAAGCAATGTTTGACAAGGAAATTGAAAGAGGGAATGCAGTCACTCTGGACCTGCCCACCATTCCAGCACAATATAAAACATGCTACAAGGAGAACAAGGCATAAAGAAAAAAAAGAAATTGGTAATGGAACCCTCCTTATAGTCTGTAAGACTACAAAAATGCAAAGATCTATTAATTCTGAAGGAATTCTTACAAAGATTATTATGGAGGACTGCTAAAGATAAAACGATTGAAGGGAACATTGAAAAGAAGCCATAGTTTATCTCTCCATTACTTGTGATCTGGGACATAACACCTGTTTCATGCAGGTTGAGTATTCACTTTTTTTTGACCTACCATGCATGCTGTCATACTGAATCATCTAGCATAATACTTCCTGTGAACGACAGAGAGTTTACTGTGCCATCGTGGAGGCATACAACCAAATTAGAGAGTGTCAAGTGGTTCTCCGTATCAAAGGGTATACTGGTATTTTGAGGACCAGGACTGAATACAGTAATTACTACGTACATGTGGAAACTCTAAATCATGTAGAGCACAAGTTGTATGAAGGTATTTCAGAATCAAGATCACAAAGAGACTAAAGAGACAGTTGAATGAAGCCAGACGCAGAATCAGGGCTTAGAAAGTGTCTCAGTAAGTGACTGATCTGAGATAGGATAGTCAGAAATGCGTGTGTGTATATATATATACACATACACACGCAGTAAGAGGAACAGCTCAAGACAAAAAAAGGGAAACTATAAGATGGATACAAGGAAATAATTAGTAAAAGATGAAGAGGTGAACAAGCTACCAAAGAATCAACCAGTTCCTTAAAGAATGCATGGCCTAACATATGGTAATGATGGCAAAGGTCATGAATGTGAACTATATACTAAGATCTCATTGCTTGGCAACCATTGCATAAAAGGGAAAATAACAAGAACATGCTAACAGAAAAATGACAGCAGAAACACAGGAAGTGTTTGGAGGAGGTACCAGAAAGTAACTCTAAGTATAAAAATCTAAATAGAAGCATCCAGGTTTATGTGTTCACTACCTAGGTCTTTCACCGCCTTTCCTCGTAAAAGGAGAGGTAATTATAAGAGGTAATGGTATAGTGCTGAACACCATTTCCTGGCTCACAACTTCTCATCTGTTTTGCAGTCTTCCTGTTATCCTGAAGAACTCTCCCAGGAACCACTTTTTATGCTTACCCTTTCTTTCTGTACACTTTCTTTTTTCCTTTCTTTCAAAGCAAAAACTGTGATAAATATCCTTGTACTGGTAATTCCAGTTATGGAACATTCTCTTACTCTCTAACCTTGACATGATGGTTTTTGAAGAAGACAGTTTCTTCTTTGAAAATACGACAATGTTATAAAGCAACACATTGGCCCTTCTACTTAGCCTGAATGGGGGCAGCTGACCTGTTCATCAGTTTCAGACTGCTACTAGTGTTGTTAAGTACTACCTTTCTTCTGAAGAGTATCTTTCTTGCTTCTGCAATTGTAATTTTTTCAGAGCACAGACAGAGTAGAACCCTTTACAGTCTCAGTCAATGACAGAACTTACATGGACAACCTTCAGGTCAGGATCTTCCTCTCAATAGGTGTAACACAGTGTGAGGGCTGAGATGATAATAAATGCCAGACTAATAATGCCATATTTTACTTTTATAGATCTACATAAAAATGAACTGGTACTTGAAATGTCGCAAGCATTCTTTTATAGCTGGAATGTTTCTAACATGCTTTGTTCAAAGTGTGTTCAATGACGGCTGTGATTAGACTTCTGAGCGTAGAATGATGTAATGTTCATAGGTGTAAGCTTATAATAGCTTTTGTTCTATGAAGAGCCTGGACTTTATTTAAGCAGACATCCTGTTTCTAGGTCGGCCTCAAACATTAGCAGTTTGACGTGCAGTAATCTGACTCTATAATTTGAACTCTTTAGCAATATTACTCCATCAAGGCCTTATCCTGCTCTGATTTAAGGTCAAAAGCATTTCTCAAGTGACTTTGCCCTTTCCTCTAAGACAGAGCTAACATGTCTTTTCTGGATGATCAGAGGTACTCTTTATTTGCTCAATATGCTGAGCTATAGAGAAAAATTGCTTTGACAAGGAGAAGGCATTCCTGGCAGTGAAAAGCACTGACCTGCCAGTTAGGACTCAGGACTGTTATATCTGGTGGTATTAGACACTTCAAAGGAAAAGAAGCTCGGGAAGATTCATAATCATCCAGGTATGAGTTTTAGGCCTTGAACAGACAGTCTTTAAATTAGGATATGGCCATTTGTCTTGCAGGCACTGGACTAACTTTACATTGGGTAGGCACATTGCTACTAGCCATGTGAAGCTTCCTTGTCTAACATCAAGTTTTAATCACAGATACTGTTAGTTAATCTATCTACATGTGAATTAGAAGAGAAGTGGATATGTGTTTGTACAAGTAGGCCTAATGGGAAGCATAAAGAGTTTATTTTAGACCAAGGCCTGTTTCAGAGAGCTCGCTCTCCATCACAGTCTTTCAGCTGACAATGCAGTAGAAATGGCAGCAAGCTGAAACATTCTGCCTGCAACTTTCTTAACTGGAAGTGACAAATAACATCAATATTACTGTCTGGAATCTCTGTGTGCTCGTCCTAGCACAAGTAAAGCTATAATAGCAATAGTATCAGATCTAATATCTACCAGCCCAATTACCTTAACTCCATGATTGGTCAGGAAAAATTTTCAGGAAAAAAGTCAAGCAGGGAAAACAAAGAGTGAGCTGCCACAAGCACTGGAGTCCTGATTCCAAGTCCTACTTTACAGCGTTTAGAATGGATGAATGATAAAACATTGCATATGATATTAAGTGTTTTAGGCATTTATGTGATAGAAAGTATGTAAAATAAAACCTGTAGCACTAATGGAAGTTTAGAGAGAGCAAATGCCATTACTTATACTGTCATCCACTTATATGGCATTTGCTGAGATATAAACTGTGCAAAAACACTTTTCCCCTGTTCTTGTTTCCATGCCTCAGGAAAATGGTAGCCGCTTGTTAAAACCATAAGCATCTGAACTTTGGACACATGAGCATCAAAGAAAGAACTAGCACACTGTCCAGGAAAGTCCAGGAAAACAGTAGAACATGACTAGAGATCTACTGTCATAATGTCCATCTCTCCCAGTGATTCACTAGTAGTTAGTAGTTATTTAACTTCGTGTTTTGCAGAAAAGCAAGCTCAAGTCAACAGTATCCCACCAAAAAATTGTGTTTCCTTTAATTTTCCTAAATATCATTGATATTGTAAACACATACATACTTATAATACTTCAGGATAGCATGTGTCCATAAAACAAATAAATTTTAATTTCAGACTTACCCAAGTTCAGTCTGATCTTTTGCTGAAGTTCCCACATTATTAAAATACACTTACAGAGCATTTCAGGCCTTCTGATTACATCATCATTGATCGACACCTTCCTAGTTAATGAAAACAATCTCTGATAACTCTGTGAAAGAATGTGAAAAGATGGCACCACCAAGTCAGGCCAAAGATGTAACCTTGTCTCCTTTCTCCCAGAGCACCAGCAGATATACTTATTAAAAAGTATAACAGGACAAATATAAAGTGATACATGCCCCACTCTATCCTATAAATGCTTGCAATAAGCAATCATCATGCTTAATGATCTTGATGCACCTTTTCCCCATTAATTCTCATTTGATTTCCTTTATATTTTTGAGACTTAGGACACTCTAAGAATGTGAAAAAATGTAAAGCATTGTGAAAAAAATACTCTTTTGAGTTTATTTTTTTCTCCTATAAATTTCATTGGATGTGCGCTCGTTCTTGCATTTGAAGAAACATTGATTGTTCCTGATTCAGATTCTATGCAACCTTCATGATTTTGCAGACCAGCATCACATCTCCCTTTTTACTCATCTGTTTTTTTCAGGATACCCCATTTAATCTTAACTTAGTCTTTACTTATCCTATACTTCCAATTATCTGCCTTACCCTTCTCTTTGCTTTTTGCAGTTCCATTATCTCTCTGTCCTTGAGTGACCTTGGGAGATGGGATAGTCAGAATTACATTTTATAGTCAAGATATTGATGCATTATGGGCTTATATAGGGAAAGAAGGATCTTTTTTTTTCAGTGTACATAGCTGCATGGTGGACCCAATTTTCTTCTAACAAGATTATCTCTTTACGTCAGAATAAGACAGAGGAAATTAAATACACGGTAACTATAAGAGTAAGTTCTTACCTAGTTTTTATCAGATCTTGGCATTTTAAAAGCAGAATTTCTTGTGAAATAGAGCTGAGGGCAGGAAGTTAATGGGAAATATAAAAACCAGTCTGGTCTTTTTACTCACAAACAAAATCTGTATCTTAAACAAAATAACAGTCACTGACCTGAATACACCTACAAAAAACCCAGTCACTATCTGAAGAAATTTCTCCATGGGGACCATGGTGAAAGAGAACAGCAACATTCAAAAAAACCTAGTTTCTTAGCTAAGGATATGTAAACTAAAGAGACTAAAATGCATCAGATGAGTAAAACTGACCTACAGTTGCTGCAAATCCAACTTGTGCCAACCTCCAGTGAATTCTCACCAAGCCCATATCTTTCAGATATTGATATATAATACATTGCACATATAATTATTACATTATTTTTGTATATTTACATACATACTTACAATAGTATACTTTTACTTTACATACAATATTTACATAGTGTCTTCATGTATATGCACAACACGCTTTTCAGCACTCTTAGCCCAAGTAGTAGATTCTTATGTAATGCTTTGCTCATAATTTATGTGAAATGTAGCAGTAAAATTACTCTAATAATCAATAAACTTGTTTAACCCGACAGTGTTGACTGTGCAGTGGCAGCTCTGCTGCTTTCCAGCTGGTGGAAATCTCAGCTGGCAATATCCTTCCTGATTCAGTGTGTACTTTCTCTTTGGGTTTGTGGTGCCAAGATTAATGCTGGTATTTGAGTTTTTTGTGCTTAGCGCAGGAGGGAAATAAGATTTAAAAAGATTTCTCAGAGGGTTGTGATGTTATGCTAGGGATGGATTTCACTGTTCCCAAGGAAAAAGTAGCCCAGCAATCAGAGTCCAGTCAAAAGAAACTAGCTTGACTAGAATTTCAGGATGAATTTCATTCATTAATTAAACATTAATTAGAACATTAATTGCACGTTTTCATTATTTTTGTTCATGTTCGTTCATTTGGGTTTTATGCAGAAGTTGACACTGTTTGATTTGGAAACTCAGGATACATTTTTTTGAGGATTTCCATCCAGAACTTTCAAAAGAAAGGAAGGAGGAAAGAAATGAAGAAAGAAGAGGAAAGATGGAAAAAGAAAAGAAAGACAGAAAGAAGGAAAGTATGCTTAATGGTACTACTGTATGTGAGTACAGCTATTTACTCACACACATTTACACACATTTACTGTGAAAACAATTGTTATATAAGTTGCTGTGGCAGATGCACCTGCCCTGACAAAGACTTATCAAAGACCAGAAAAAAGCCTGCGAAAACATCCTGCCACAGCTCTTGTCATGCCCACATGGTGGTGGTCAGCAAATACACATTTCGGTTCAAAGGTGAGGAAGTTGTGGCTCTCAGCCAACAAGATACGTGGCGTGACCATATGTGACTACAGATCAGATTCTATGAGGGTGTAAATGGAGCCTGCCGAAGAGGAAAAATTTGAGTTGCCTTCCTTGGAAGCAGCTGGTCTGCAGCTGGAGACTCTCCCCGTGGACTGGGCCGCCACCTACGGTTCATCTCCTGTACAGGCTGAGAGCCCTCATGTTATAGGTGAGAGACTGTGCACATTGTTGAATCATCGTTTCTAAATCTTGAGAATTCTTGAGTCGGTCATGCAGTATTAATTCCTCATACATTCTCAACCTGTGGTTTACTAACATTTCCAGAGTGTTAAACAATTTTGATATACCTAATTTCCAGTTGGTTCTCTGCCAAACAATTTTTGGTTAGAATAAAGTTTATTTTGAGTTTATCACCTGTCTAAATTTGATTTTGTGAGCCTTTGTGGCAGTTGCACGCTATAAAACCGTGCTAAACACCAGGTTCTACTGTAAGCTTTATTTCTGAAGTACTTTATCTTCAAGATGTCATTGCAATTAAATAACAATCCCCCAGAATCAACTGATAACATTGGTCAGAAGGCTGGCAGTTTGGTTTCAAACCAGGTTCTGAGGCCTTCATCTTGATGCTGGAGCACCAAAACCCAAAATATTTCAGTTGTTTTTGGAGATATTGATTGTATGTTTGCTTGTTCCCTTGTCAAAATGAAAAAAAAAAATAACATTAACATAGTAATTTCTTTTGGAAAAGTTTTCTAATTTGTTTTCATGTTTTCCTTCCCCTTTTACTCTGCCCTGTCAGTCACATTCAGAAACTCCCCAAGCCCACCTAATCAAATGTCTGTGAAAACCTAGGCTAAGAAAATGACTTAGAAATCAATGGAACGTACCAGAAGGCAATGGAATATTCATAACAACTTTTACATTTAATTCTTTTATATGTGTAGTATTTTCCTCCTTACCTTTCTTCTGTTTCCCCTCTGATAAGGAATTACACATTGGTGCTGCTTTATCTGCAAGCTCAGGAGAGCGGTAGCAATAGACCAGTGACAGGCTGAAAGTATGAACTCTTGTAATACTCAGCCATGAGCTTTATGTCCTGGAAAAGGGAGAGCTGCACCTTTCCACTGAGACCTGGAACAGTCATTGTGAATGCTGTTCTCCCTGAGTCCTCCCACACCACAGGGAGAAGCTATAATGGGGTACAGGTTAGGGTAGTGAATGATTTTATGAGGCCCATGAAATTTAGCTTAAGGTAGCAGGGAAAAAGATTAGCCAGGAGGAGGTACAAAAATGTATAAGCAAGTAATAGTTAAAGTCACTGCTTAAATAGCTTCCCCTATGCACATGCTCCTTTTAAAATATGTGGTATTTGTGAATACAGGGCAGATTTTTCAGATGGCCTGAAAAACTTATTTATAGTTTTGTTTCTGATAAGTAATAGCCTGCACAGTTCATTAGGTAACATGGCTAGAGTGTGCCAGGGTCTGAAGCCAAGGGCACAGAAGGAAACGGTATTTATGCTCAGGGTCATTGGGGTCTTTGTTTCCTTACCTCAATAGCTCAGCAGTCACATGCTTGGGGCAGCCTTTAAAATAAACATGGCAGGAGGTTCAGACTCAGCACTGTGGATTGTTGTCCTGCCTTCACAGTCTCTTTAAACAGCGTGGCTATGTCAAACTCAGGAACTTTCAGTCTTACTGTCAGCTGTTCAGTGTTTGAGATATTATGGAAGACTTTCTGGTGCAAGTGCAAAATTACAGTCCTTTTAGCAACTTTTTTGCGCAAGTGTGTATTGGATGTCCATGTCCAGGTTTTGGCAGTGGGGAGGCTGCAGTGGTTTCTCTGAGGAGAGGCTAGGGGCTTCCCTGTGCCAGACACAGCTGGTTCCAGCCAGCTCCAACAGACCTTCTGCAGGACAGTCAAGCTGGTGGCGCTTTTATAATGACACATTTAAGAAAGGGCCAAAACACTAGAGAGCAGACAGGAAAAGAAGTGTGAGACAGAACAGTGAAAACACCAAGGTCAGAGAAGAAGGAGTGGGAGGAGGTGCTCCAAGCACTGGAGCAGAGATTCCCCTGAAGCCTGGGAGAGACCACGGTGGACCCTGCAGGCCATGGAGAAGTCCATAGTGGACCAGGTATTCACCCTGCAACCTGTGGAGGACCCCATGCCAGAGCAGGTGGATATTTCCTGACAGGAGCTGTGGCCAGTGGAGAGATCACTCTGGAGCAGGTATATTCTGAAGGACTGCAGCCCATGGGAAAGACTCACAGTGGAGCAAGGAAAAATGTGAGAGGCAGAGAGGAACAGTTAAGAACTGACCCCATCCCCTCTGTGTTGCTCGGGGTGTGGAGGAGGATGCAGGTGAGTTGGGAGTGAAGGAGTGATGTGGAGCCTGAGAAAAAAAGTGGGTGCAAGGGTGAAGTGTTCTTTTGCCTATTTTTCACCATGCAGGTCTATTTTAATTGGCAATGAATTAAATTAATTTTCCCCAACCCAAGTCTGTTTTACAGGGATGGTAAGTGTTACTAATTTCGCTGTCTTTATCCTGACCCACGAACTTTTTGATCTTATTTTCTCCCCTTTTCCTCTTAAGGATGAGAGAGAGAGAGCGGCTGGGTGGGCGTTTGGTAACTGGTCCACCTTGTAAACAAGGCCTAAAAAAGCTTGGACAAATATAGCTGATATGTATCAAGGAAAGTTAAATACTCACTGTAAAATTTTCAGCGTTAACATAACAGTTCCACATTTGCAAAACTCCAGGGGGGAGTGGAAACACATTTTTACAAGAAATGATCTGTAAACTGTTGATGTTCAGAGTTATTAATTATTGGCAGATGGCCAAGAAGAGGCAGTACGATCATTTAATCTGTTGGGGATTCAGATGGGATAGTCTAGTGGAAGGTGTCCCTGCCCATGGCAGGGGGGTTGGAAATAGATGATCTTTAAGGTCCCTTCCAACCTGAACCATTCTGTGATACTATGGGTTTTTATCCTGACCTTAGTATTCAGTGTCTCTAATTGTGACTTTGATTTTTTTTCAGATTAGTGGTTGGGTATCTTGAAAATTTTTGTCCATAGCTTTGTGATAAATAAATTCTTTTATAGGTGTGACATCTGTCACATTACCGAAGACCACGAAACAAATAATATTTTTAAAAATAGCATTTCATTCCAAAACTTATATCCCTCTACACTAGTGAGAGCGAGTAATACAAGTATCTAAACAATAAGTCAAAACTCAATAATAGAAATTCCTTTCACTGTCCTTTGAGTTTATTCAAACTTTCCCATCATGCCTTTCTCTCTGGTTTTTACCACAAAGTAGGGAAATCAGAGCTTTAGGAATATCCTGAGCTTCTGCAATATGTTATTTGTAAGTACTAGCTCCCATTTCCAGTCCCCAGTAATTTTTCCCTATCCCATGAATCTGAAACCAGACAATGGAAACCAGTTGATCATGTAGAACTGCAAAAGACTTCCTGTACATGAAAAGAACATTTGCTGTAGAACAACATTTTGATTCTGTATGATGCATACCAACACTGTATTCCCTGTGAATCTCTAAATCTGGGTTCCTCACACTTGATTATTTTCCCCATTGTTGTGAATGGAGTTTTGTCATGACCTTCAAATTTGGCTAAATATGTATAGCATGGTGTAAGTTTATAAAACGCTTAAGTTAAGGAAAAAGTGTTGGGTTACTGTATCTTATTTTGTATTTAATATTTCAGTAAGAAAGATGTAGACATGTATGTGTGTGTTTATATAATACATTGTCCTGGTTTGAGAAAGAACAAAACCCATTTTCTTTTCAGTAATTTTATTTTTCAGTTAAGTCTCTTTAACTGACTGCACTCTCTGAAATTAACGGTATGTTTTTCAGACAGTGTCAGCAGTGATAACACATGATGTTTACAGTTAATGCCAAGGAAAGGCATGGAGAGAAGCTCTTGCTTATACTTATTCCTATAACAGCCAAGGTCATCTCACTTTGTTATGTGCCATGTTGGAGGGTTGGAAGTGGAGGAGCATAGAGGGGTATCACCTGTGGGGAGGAGCGGACAGGACAGGTGACCCAAAACTAACCAACAGGGTATTCCATCCCATCTGCATCATGCTCAGTATAAAGCTGAGGGATCAAAGGGGTCAAGTCTCCTCAATGGCTGGCGTCCAAGGAGGACTCTGTCCATTCTTCTGCCTTTGATCCCAATCCCTGTGTTCCTGAATCCAGTTCTTGAATTCAATACCTCTCTGCTGCTGAGTCCAGTCCCAGTGCCTACCAGTGACATGATCGTCATCCTGGGAGCTTGATATTGGTTTTGTATGTATTTGTATATATTTCATTATTTTCTTATTATTATTTTCCCTTTTTATTGTTCATACTTCATTAAAGTTGTTTTAGTTTGGGGTGTTTTTTTTTCCCAATCCATAAGTCTTTCTCCCTTATTCTCTCTCCCTTCCTCTTCTGGGAAAAGAGAGGGGTTAAAAGAGAGCATCTGTCATTCATTTAGTGATGAGCCCAGCCTAAAGCTTGACATACATTTGTATAAATGTGTGTAAAGAAAAATGTCATAATCAGTCAGGCTTCTATCTACTAGATCCTTCAATATATACTATTCTGTTCTTTGTGGGATACACCGCTCCTATCATTAGTTTTGATAAAGATTAATTTCTATATGCAAGTATTTTTTCTAAAATATTTTTGTTGGTGGTATATCTATCTAAAATAGAAAGGATTTCAGTTTTGCTTACTGTTACTGTTTCTCTATTTGTATCTTAAATTTTTTAGTATTGCAAAACACGCAGCAGCATACATTAATCAGGAATAGAGTTTCTGTATTACAGTATTTTGCATTTTGTTTTACATTTGAATATATTATGAAGTCAGTCAAAGTATCTATTTCATTGTCCCTAATTACCCTGTGTTCGTCACATTAATACGTTGCTATAGAAACCACTGTGTTATCAAAACCCAAGTTCTTTTTATTTCAGTAGTCCTCTACAGCAAACTCTGTTCGGAATGGACGAGAAATATTAGATTTGAAACAGAGAAAAAGAAAGAATTTTCTTATACCTACAGAAAATAATTTTGGAAATGTCAAGTTTCACTTTCAAAAGTGATTGGATTATCCTAAATTTGGTCACTTATCTCTGTAGCTGAAATATCTTTTAAATGAACTCTGATTGATAAAAGTGAATTTGATTTATGCTTTGGTAATACTGGAGTAAGACAGTACTGCTGATAAAAAGAAGAAAGCAGGAAGCGATTCAGCTATATCTCTTCTAAGTAATTTTCAAAAGATAAGATATAAGCATCTGTACAGTCTGCAAAGTGCACATTTTACTAGTTAATGTGGTTCAAATACCTGAAAAGTTTGATATTTCCCACATGCTTGTCCCTCCACATAAACTAAATATAGCAAACCTTTTTGTTAAGGAGTATATTTAAGAGTCTGGTTTGAACAGTATTGGTATTAAAAAAATGGGGGATAAGAGCTTATTCAGCATGCAGTCACATTTCTGTACTATACACCTCTGCAAAGTCTTATAAAATTCTATTACAAGGCTATCAAATTTAATCAGCCAGTCAGTTTTGAGCCAAAGTCTTGCACTCCCTACATCTTAAACCTGTCATACTAATACAAAACAGGCACTAGCTGTTTCCACTTTTGAAATCTTATTTTGATCACATAAATAAGTAAAGCGAAAGATTGCCTTAAGCCAGGTTGTTTTTCTTTCTTGCCGTTAAAGCAACCATTTCCCTCCAATTTTCCTTTTCTTTACAGTTCTGCCATTACAACTACATTGAGACCTCACATAGATGTGGAAAGGTGTACATGACTTAGTGCTTCAATAGGATACAGGGTTTTTAGGAGTAGAGGCTGGGAAGAGGAGGGGGGGGAGTTGTCCTTTATGTAGAACAGCTGGAATGCATGGAGTTCTGCCTCCATGTTGCCTCCAGGAGTCAGTCAAGAGCTTATGGGCAGACAAACATGGATGCTATTGTAGTAATTATCTACTATAGACCACCTGATCAGGAAGAAGTAGATAAGGTCTTCTTCAAACAACTGGAAGAAGCTTCACGTTCACAGGCCCTGGTCATTATGGGGAACTTTAACTACCCTGACATCTGCTAGATGGATGATACAGCAGGACTTACGCAATTTGGAATATTTTCAGAGTGTGTTGAAGCCAACTTCCTGGCACAGGTAACTGGAGAACCAGCAAAGAAAGATGCTCTCTGGACTTGATACTTATGAACAAGAAAGAATTATTCAAGGATGTGAAAGTCAGGGCAGCCTTGACTACAGTAACCAGGAGATGGTGGAGTTCGGGATCCTAAGAGGAGGGAGAAAGGTAAAAAGAAGGACCACAACCTGGATTTCAGGAGAGTAGACTTCAGACTCTACAGAGATCTGCTTGGAAGAACCCCATGTGATAAGGCCCTGGAGAGAAGAGAGGTCCAGCCCAGTTAGATTAACCTCAGTCCCCTGGAATGTAATTGAGAAAATCCACCTGGAATGTATTTCCAAACACGTGAAGGACAAGAAAGTGGTCAGGAGTGGTCAGCATGGATATATGAAGGAGAAATCATGCTTGACCATCCTCAGTGAGATGACTGGTTTGATAGACAAGAGAAGAGTAGTTCATGTTATATACCTCAACTTTAGCAAAGCTCTTGACATACTGTCTCATCCTAATAGAGAAGCTGACAAAGTATGATTTAGACAAGTAGACAGTCAGGTGGACAGAAAACCAAACAACCAGGTCCAGAGCATTGAGACCAGTGGTGTACGGTTCAGCTGGAGGCCAGTCACTGGTGGTATAGCCCAGGGGTCAACACTGGGGCCAATATTGTTCAAACTTCTTATTAATGAGTAGGACGAGAGGATGGAGTGCACCCTCAGCAATTTCACAGATAACACAGAACTGAGAAAACTGGCTGGTACATCAGAGTGTTGTGCTGACATACAGACCAGCAATCTGCTTGGCAGGTTGGAGAAATAGACAGAAAGGTATGTCATAAATTTCTTGCAAATGCGAAGTCCAGCACATGGGGAAAAATAACCTGAGGCACCAGTATACACTGAACAGGACAGCCATTTGTTGGATAACCTTTGGGACAGTCCTTTTTAGTTGAAAATAGTAAAATGTTCACCGATAATGAAAGTGTCTTAACTGCCTCTCTCAGTTGCCCTCCTTGGCTCTAATGCATTGTGTACATTGGTGCAACCTAAGTCATAAAAGAAATATGGTAAAGATGATGCCATGTCCAAAGTCGTTCATACCAAGCTTAATAGATATGCTAGGCAAGGATGATAGATCATCCCAACGGACAACGCAAACTATATAAGATGTGAGACTGACTTCACCCCATTTACATCAGTGTTTTACTTACTGATGTCTAATTGCAATATATATTTTTAACACAATGCCAGAAACAAGATTTTACTTGATAATAGTTTTTTACATACTTGGTCAGGAGGAGAGGAGAAAGAACCAGCTGCAAAGTTCCACAGAGGTGGACAAACTTATGGACCTCCTTTCTTCCTCCTTTCCCTGTCTTCTAATGCTCTTGCTTAGACATCTTTCCTATATGCTGTATTAGCAAGAAGGGGTAGGAAGCTAGTGGCAGTGAGAGATGACAACACAGTGTATTAAGCTTGGAGGCAGACAGCAGAGCTGAGCTCAAAAGTGTAGCAAGTGGTTTTGGAAGTAGTTATCATTCTAATAGCTGATTTGATTGAGCTTGATCAAATTATACCCAGTGCATTAAGTGCATTCCTGTGCAATATGCAGTCCCTAGTTAATTATTCAAGGAAGTCCGTACTAAAGCAGTCAGGCCACCAAAAGGAGAAAGCCTGGTCTGGAAAAGACAGACTATTGGTTTCAGCAGCTGTGCAAAACAAGCAGCCATCCTTTTTTCTTTCACTTCAGAAATCTTAAATGGTGAGATACTCAAGGATGCAGTGAGGGAACAAACGAGCTAAGAGGAAAAGGAGGAAGCAGGAAGAAAAAGATCTATGTACTAGAATAGTGAAATTGGAAAGTATGTATTATTGTCTGCTAGGCACTGAAACCTAGGAAACCTAGCAAATAAACTTATACAACAGCTGTTCCTAATCTTAGCATTTCTGCTGCTATCCAGACTAAATTTAAAACTGCATGTTATCACACACTAAAGCATCCCCACCCATACTTTAAAAATATGTAAATCTGAAGGTGATGCCTCATATCATGCAATAATGTGTGGTCTGGAGGCAGATAAAATGAAATTGAAACTCTTTGCATTCTAAAAATGAACCTTAAATCTAACCTGAATATTATGTGAGTCAGCCACAAAGAGGATTTATTCCTATATCTGTCAGTTCCTTTAGCGCTATTTTTCAGCCAAGCAAAAGTATTCCCAGAGTACCTATTTTAAAACAAGTATCTATTTTTTACTTTAAAGGAACACTTATCAACTGTTTTGGATATCTATGCTCCTTTAAAGTCATACAGCACTAGTTACCACAGCTCTAGGGAAACAAAAAATTATTAGCTGATAACATCTCTTGTGTCAGTAATTGTTTGGGAAAAGGAATTTTCGTACCCAAGCAAGCTGTAGTAATCACATATTTATGCTACTTTTATTTGATATTCCCAGTTTTATTTCTGCCTCCATGACATATGTCTTAGAGATATATGGGACTGAAGAACTGCTATTGTTGTCAACTTAATGTTGATTTTTATTTGCTGCAGTATGCTCACTGCTTAACCAGTTGCAGTAAGAATACATTTCTTCTCCTGAGTGAATTATAACTGTCCCAAGGAAATAATCCAAAACCTCCAGCATCATGCTGTCACTTTAGATTCACATAGGAGGAAAAAAAACGACTTTGACACAAAAATTCTCTGGGAAGTGTTAAGAGTTTACAATTCTAGTACCTAAAAGAAGAATATGTCGCCATCTAACCCAGTTCCTATCTTTCTTTCTTTCATTCTCTGCCAGAGTAGTGGCCCAAAATCTTTCCAAACTCACTTTACACCAACTTTGATCAGTATCCTGGTTCAATCAAAGAAGACAACAATAATGTAGCTCAAAAATTAAGACATTCTCAGAAGTGGAAGAAAGCCATGATTTAAATCAATCTTCTCTTAGACGTAAAACAGGGCTTCAGTATAAGATCTCCCCATATTTCATGTTGGGCCCTAACACCCCCGCTGTGGATTGATTCTCATTCTTGTCTGTGGGGTGATCATTTAAACCAGTCCAGGACATACAATGACCCAGTCAGTGATACATTCTGCCAGAAAGATAATGCCTCCTCAACGTCCCTTGGGCAGTGATGCTTCAGTGTGCTTTATAGTGAGATACTGGGTAAAAAGGAATACATTTAAAACCATTAGGATTTCTAATAATTTAAGATTTTCCCTGCTGGAGTTCAAATTTTACCCCATCTAATAGCACATTTTGGTTTTTTCTCAGTAGAAAGTCAAGACTGTCAGACTGATATTGGTGGGAACTTTGTGTTCTTATTTATTGGTTTCTTTATTTAAATTGCTTTCCAGTAATGAATGGATAGGGAATGGGGGTTAAATTCTGAACTGTTCTTCCATAGCTCAGCTGGTTGACTAACTAATAACAGCTAGTTTTCATGAGGCTGACAATGGTTATAATTTATGCCCAATTATCCTGTCTTTTCCATCTTGTGAAGATGGCATTGACAGTAAAAATTAAAAATTGTTCTTGGATCCAGACAGGCAGACTGAAATATCAGAGTGTGAATCATATCAATGGGTTTGAAATGTAATTGGCATGGAAAGCGCTGGATGGTCATTCTCTGAAATCCTCCTCAGAAATTTCCTGTTTCTTCACAGGGAATCATATGCCCATAATACCAAACACTGATGCAAGTGGAAGTGGTGCAAATGTTCACCTCTCAAGATATTCAGAACCTACAATGAAAAAGAGAACCTGAGTTTTGCTCTAGAGGAAATGCAGGATTCATGTTTGTCACCTGCATGCTCAAGATGTACACAGTGGGTCTAATTCTCTCTGACATTCTGCTGCAGCCTACTTTGAAAACTCTCAGATAGCCTTTCCTGTCTTTACTCCTCTGTTAATTCTTCAGAAATATTTCTGAGACATTATTCATTTACTGTTGTCCTCTGTATGTGTGACCCGGTCATGTGCCAGAATATCACATTTCTCTACTAAAAGCAAACAAAATTAATATATAGTAATATTTATATAAGTTTCGTTAGAAGTAATTTCTACAGAATAATGTGTCTGTAGGATGCCCTCTCTCTTACTTACCCTAAGTGTGTTCTTGTTCCTTAAATGGTTTAAATAAATGGCTGATCTTGTTACCCAAAGGACCATCATGTTCTGCATAATAATTTTGTATTTTAAATAATCATGTACTTTGTATTAGCTACATTTCGTGTCTGTCATAACATGTTCTCTTTTTCTCATTCCTCAACTATTTTTCCTTTTTTTAAAAAAAACAAATCTCTGTTGAGAATTTTCTAGAAATATTTGCTTAAAGCAAACACAGTTAAAAACCAGTTATTATTCCTGTGATCCAGTTCCAGGTATTTTGATAGCAGATCAGATTACCAATATGTGCATCAAATGGAAATCATTATATGTAAACTCGGAAACTTCTCCATAATACAATAAGAAATAGATAAAATTCAATATATGACGAAGTAATTTCAGAGGCAATTGCTGAATCCTAAAAATAAGCTTTACTTAAATATATATATAATTATGTATTGCATTTTTTATGGGATAGTTAAATAAATATCTATCAAAATCTCTTCTTTCCTCACAGCCAGTTCTGCAAAAACACTTAGTAAGATTTTTATGTTTATTATTTTCTCTATGAATATTTGATATATGCCAAACATTCAGAAAGAAGTCTAGAACTTAAATACAATCTTCAGTACTGCTGTGTATAATGACTTTTTGTAATACATAAAAGCATTGCACTATTGCCTACTCTGAACATTTTGTTTTGACTGCTTCTTACAGCATCAGTGAGAAAAGAGAGTGTGATTTGGGATTTTCCAAGAACTCCACTTTATCTTTCCAAAAGTGAATTGGCCTCTTGTGTGTATTATATAAATAAGTACATAATGTAGAAGGGCTGATTTCCAAAGAGAACACCACCTTTTCACTCATCTTTTTGATACTGCAAGTAATTATATTTGCAAATAATGGTGGAAGTTCTCAAGCACTTAGATGTCTAAATACCAGATTGGGCCCACCAAAGAAGTAACTAGGCTCAAATGCACAATAAATTGAGTCCTCGATTTATTACAGATTTATAAATACAACACAAAAGTGGAAATTGAGCTACAATACTATTGAAAATGAGAGAGAAAAAAATCCTTATATGGTAAACCACATATTCCATTATTTCTGTCTAACCACAATACTTTTGTTTAGACGTTCCACTTAACAAATAACCACAAAGCCCTATCCCAAGTTTCTTCCAGGAAAATAATAATCCTGCATATTATAATAATAAAGTTTAAAACATAAATAGTCTTGGCACTCCCATAGGGCTGTGCTAGATTCTAACTAGGAACAATTGCAATTTTCATGCAGTTCTCAGCAAAGTGGTCAAAAGATTAGGTTCAGAAGCTGTACGTGATGTTTTTATTCATGTAAAAAAATGAAGTTATTGCTATTTCTGCAGAGTGGTTGTGAACAAGTTTCTGTTCCAACTCAGTGGTATGTTGTTGTTGATTCATATGATTACTAGACAAAGGATAAGGAAGAGAAGTAGCAAACCACCATACATATCTCCCATACAGTTGTTTTCTACCTGCAGAGGAATACTAAAGTCATCGTAATTTTCTGAGATTTTTTAAGGAAGTACCGTACCTGAATTAGAATCCTTATACCTACAACAGGGCTTATCTCCAAAGGTTTCTCCTGCATATCATCCACTTTATTCTCAGAATCACCTACTATATGAGCCAACACATTAATTTATCTGCCAGTGTTTCAGATGTTTCTTCTTCTGTAATCCCGGTGCGAGAAAATGTTGCAGTTTCTCATTTCTGGAGATGAATTTCTCAGGCTGTTCTATTATTGAATGGTCACGACTTGCCATGTGAGCAGACAATATTAACTTCTTTGAATATCATGCTTTAAGGAAGTTATTATAAACTTATTGTTGCTTTATAGCATCCTGGTTACCACTTTTACTTCCTAGTAACAGAATAATATTTCCTAGTAAAGTGAAATCATCATCGGCAGTGGTAACATTCAGGTGACAGAAAGCTGATGATCTGGACAAAGATTTAAGATAGCAATATCAAGCAGACTAAAAGATATAGGAGCAGAAGTCACATTGACTTCCTATTGCTTATTTTTGAAAAACCTCCCTTACTTGCTCTTGATTTTCCTTTGGCTCAAGGCTTATTTCACTATTTTTCCTCTGATCATTTGCTGAGATTGCTGTCCCACTACACCCACCACTTCCTGTAACAGTTGAAAAGTGTGATGTGAAAACAGAAAGGAATGTTTCAACAAAAATGTTTTCCCATTAAGTAGCAATGAAATGTCAACTGCAACTATTAGTGGCAATATGTCTGTTTTCACAAAAATGTCACTAGACTACTTCATAAGTCTGGAGTCAAATCTTAGAGCAGAAACAGAGGAGACAAGACTCATTACCCTAGAAGTGGCAGCAACCTAATGATCGGAGCTAACATGAATGTATTCATGTGGGTGTGGGTGTGGGTGTTAGCCTTCTGCCCTGTTTATCACTGGTGGCTCACATCAGCCCAGCATTTGCCCCTGGCACACTGGGCGTGGAGCAGGAAAGAAGCCGCATCTGCAGCGTTCCCACCCGTCTCACGTTACACAGATGGGGACGCGGGGGCGATTTATTCCCTGGACTGGCTCCGGAGCACACAGCTGTGCAGCCCTTCACACTGCAGCTGTGGACACCTCTGGTGGAAGTGCTCCTTTTGGAGGGGCTTTGAACATGTGTCTGTCTGTCATATGCCAGAAAAATGGCTTAACCGCAGTCTCATTTGCTTGTTTGCTTTTTGTGATGCCATTGAAAAAAAAACCAAAGACTGTGATACCTGAAGTTTGGGTTTTGGTGGCCTTATTATTTTTTTATTAATTTTTTTCCCCATAACCTAGCGTTCCTATTTTCTAGCCAGCTGTAATTCATATGAAAGACATACTGACAGCCAGTACTTTGCAGACTTTAAAATCCAAAATCTAACACTTCATGCAGTATAATCCACTGAAAACATATCCCTGAATTTATGAAACATTTACACACTGCCATATTCTCACACTGAAGAACGAATTGCTGTGCTGGATTTGGAAGATAGATACCATATGTAGAGATCCATCTGCAGCCATCTTAACTTCCTAATACTACCCTGTTCTACCTACTACTCTATAGTGAGGTGCAGCTTGTGGATTCAATTGGCAAATGAGTTTCTATTCACCAGCTGATGGTTATACTCAATTAGCAGATTGCTTTACTGCCTGCAAGAGCAATTTGTATAGTATATAGGCCTTGATCCCAAGACAGAAATCACAAGTACACTTTCCGCTGAATTCAACAGGCCTTAGATAGAGTGTTCATTGCTGATGGAGGATCTGGCACCACGAATTCAAATGGAAATGGAAAGTACGACAGGGCCTGGTTAGAAATATATGAATAACCTGTGGAAAATGCAAAATGCTCCAACCAACTGTGCCAATAAGCCAGATGCTGAAGTTGGAATAATTTTCATATGTACTGACCAAAAGAAGAAAGGAAGGGAGAGTAATGCCATTGATCCAACAAGGCACTCGAAAAATTCAACACCATTCTCTATTTAAGATTTTTCCAAGATGTTTTTATAAATAAACACTATTATTATTTATATGCTATAAAAATTATTCCATTGCCTGCTCTTTTCACCAGACATAATATTTTAAGGTTGTGTCAATGCAAGACCAAATCTTCTCACTTGGAAAACCGTGCTGAAACATGAGGGCTATGTGCTTCAAGGGCACATTGGTGCAGAAGCCTAGTGCAGTACTGATGCTGAGATAAAGGCATTTGTTGAGGTCATCCACCTTGGTACAAAGTTATCCTATAAATAGGGAAACATGAATAATTTACTTATGTCTGAAGTAGCTGATAACCTGTAACTATAGACATTAGTGGAAATACGTCTCTGATGCCATCTGTTGCTGAACATTGAATGTAATTATTATAAGACGGTGGTACTAAAACCAATGTTGGATATATTTTTTTAACTGTAAGACCAAAAGCTTCACTATTTTTGGTTTTTTTTTCAGAATTAACTGGTAAAAGCAGCCTTCCTAAGATACTGAGTGTTTATATACATGCATATATATTTTGTGTGTGGAATATCCATACCACACTATCACTGAAACTTTCATCTTACTACAAATCTACGAACAATTATTTTTCCAGGGATGTAATTTTCAAATCTCAATAACAGCCAAGGAACAGGTTGGTCTTTGCTTGGAACAGTGGACATAAATCTTCATTCACAGTGCTTTATGTTTATATGTATATAATTATATATGCATATAACTATATATGTGCATATGTATATATGTGTATATACATATATGTGCATATATGTGTAACTTTATACACATATTAATTATTTAATTATAAATTTAAACCTAATGGAGAGTATAAAACTGATCTGGTACAACTCACAACGGTATAGAGGTACAAGCTCTAGTTATCCAGGATGATGCTCTTGTAATTCACATCAATTTTGGTGCTCTGTAGTTTGTTTGCACATGATCTGTAGGTCCCAGCAGCACCCTGCATAAAGCAAACTTAGCCATTGCTCCTCCAAGCGAGGGCTACAGAGTTGTCCATTCTCCAACTATTTTGTTATGGTTCCTCAAATGAAGTCCTAGGCTGTAGGAATGAAGAGGAAGTGCTGAAGGACTGAAGTGGAGGGAAAGCTATTACCAGCTCGGGGAAAGAGAAGTAGTCATAGAGAAGAAGCAGGAGCAAGAACTATCCATCCTTAAGACTAGCTTCTTTTTTATTTTCCATCTCATTTTTGGTATGGCAACATTTTAATTGCCAATCTTTCTGAGAAGTCTGTGTGAACAAATGGAAACAAAATAATTTGTTTCAAATACATTTTCATCCTTATGCATGGAGTTTTTTGATTAAAATTAGTACTTATTGTCATTGACATAATGGTTATCATTAGGAATGGAACAGTAATATTAGTCTGACTCTTGTACTAGAAAAGTTGGTGCTGTTTTGTGCAAGATGTTAGTTAAAACCGTAAGAAAAATATCGCTTGCAGAGAACAACTAATTCCTTACTCTTTAGAAGACAGGCAATGGATAAGTAAGACAGATAACCAGTATCATACAATAAGAGAGATAACCAGAATCATATAATAAGTTTTATTCTCAGCTTTTACTGAATTCATAGCAATGGGCAGTTGTTTTGCGGCTGTAACACAGATGTCTTTCAAAGAGATTGAAGGAGGAATAGCATAACAGTACTGTGGGTGTTTGCTTACATGGACTGTAAACACGTCTAAGAAGACATGGAAAAATGCGCAGCACTGATTCTCAGAAAATGGAAAATCAAAGACAGCCTCCGTCAGAGGGGGGAAAGAGTCTAAAGTTATATATTGTATAAATAAGAATATGCACTGGTTAGCTTATTCATGGTCTCAAGACAAAAAACTAACAAAAAAGAAAAAAAATATGCTTCCTAGCCCAAGATACTGAAGTCTTTTTCCTTTTCTGTCCCGTTCCCTTGGAATAAATGATGAGCTTTACCTAGACCAAGCCAATTTTCTGTACAATAGTGAAACACGTGTGGGTATAGATTTGTCCTGGGAAAGGCTGCTGCAGGATCAACAGCTATATTTTTAGGGACTGAAATACCCAAAGGAATTCTTAAACAGAGCTAAAATCCTGTCATATTCCCTTTGGCATGCCAATATCAACAATATATTTCTAGTGTACAGTAGTGCTGAGCCTATTCCTGGGCTTAAGCCAAAAGTTTTAGGTGTTTTAGCTCAATGTGTATTTGTTCATATTGTTAGTTATTTTCATATACATCTTGTGTAACAAGTGAAAAACCTGTACATACATTCGCCTAGTCAGAAGAGAGTAAAACTCCAGAGAGAAATACATTCAAGTTAGAAATGACTGATAAAGGGGAAAACAAATTACTTGGCAGGCGGTCTGTAGGTATTTTTCACTTTTGCTCCTTACTTATGAAGGCAAGCTTGTCAAGTAGACAGTGTTAAAAGGAAAAGGAGGGGTAGATGTCCTTGTAGAACTGAGAAGTGTCTCCACAACATGCTTTCTGGCATGTGAATTTTGCATGCAACAAGCAAGAAAATGTCATAACATGAATAGCTTTTGAAGCAGCATTTGCTGCTGGGATGTTATGTGGTGTTGAAAGTGTCATGCACCGCAGCTGCAATTCGAGAGGCTGGTGGTCTCAAGGTTCTCAGGCTTCCACAGCTAGGAGAGTGATGGCAGTACGAGGACAGAAAGGCACTTACAATTGTTCTTGGATGCCATTTTATGCCAAATTTTCCTGCAGGCATTACTCCTTTGTCTCTTTGCTGTGCTTCTGCCAGCTCCTGCATTCCCATCACAGTGCTGCAGTTTTTTTCTAGCTTTTCAAGATGTAGTGTGAGATGCAGGAGATCAGCTAGCTGGTTGGGTACATGGGCATGGAAACTTTCAGAGCAGGAAAGATACAGCACTGTGCCAGGCAGGAAACTTTTGTTTCTCTCCAGTTGAAGTCCCACAATGCATTTTCCCTAAACTCGTGCACCCACAAAGAAAGTGTGGGTACTACTACATGAAATAGTATGGCTGCAAAGATTCCCCTGCCTTATTCGCTCTCGAATACTTCCCAAATTAACTTTCTTGCAGAACCAATCACACTCCTAGCAAATCCAGGGCACAACAGACTTTGTCGAACTCTGCTTAAATTTGGGTAGTACTGTGCAGCATTTTGGATTTCTGTTTGAGTCCGTGTTTATTCCTGTCCCATTTTGCTTAGAAGCAGATGTGCCTTCTTTATATAAACATTTTTCGATATACTTCACCCTGGATAAATTTGTAGTAACTTCATTTATTTCAGTTAGCTTAAGGAAGAGGAACATTCAACCTCTGGCTTAAAATTAAATTTATTTCCTGTTTTATTCAATGTAATTCCAAATTATGCAGAATTTTAGCTGAATATCAAAGGTGAATTGTCAGGTTCTTAGGGCAAGAACTGTATTTTCTGTCTTATCCATAAAATATTTAGCACAATGAAGGTCAGTGATCCTAACTGCACCCTGAGGCACTATCAGGACACAAAAACTAAGCAATAGTATGAGGCATGTTTAAAAAATTTCTGTAGTCAATAAAATCACTCATACTAAGTTCAAGAACTCATGCTCAGACTCTTGTTTTTCATTAGAGATGACTAATTTTTACACTGACTTACATTCACTTCAAAGTACTGTGTACAGTGCTTCTGGCTGTTTCACATTTTTTTCTCCTTACTGATCCTGCATTTGTCTGCAAATCATATTGTACAAATCATATTGTACATTAATAAATAGTGATGAAATATTAACAAATGCAACTTAACCTCCTTTGGCCTCCATTTTCTCCATTGTTTAATTTGATTTAACTATATAGTTTTTAAAACAAAGTCAAGTAAAGTAATAGATCAATGCCATAATCCTTCAACAAATGTCAAAATTTAACTAGGACTGGCATTCCTATGATTGTTTTGAATTGTGTATTGTGCAAATTGACTCTGACCTCCCATCTAAAAGGCTTGCCGGAGAAGATGTGCATGTTACAAAGTGTGTTTGATTTGCTTTTAATGGCTGCAGTTTGTTTTGTGTGACTGTGGAATCAGGCCGCGAATAAAGGTTTAACTTTCTGACATAAAACATCCTTTAAAAGAAAATTAATACAGTCTAAAAAGAAACCAGATCAGATTCCAGCTCACAATTTAGTTTGTTGAGATGAGAGCTTACTATGATAAAGTTTAGCAGTATTCCACCAACGCACCATTTATTAAAATATTAGGGATCCAAAGATCCAAAGAAAGAAAAGTAAATGCTTCTCTTGTTTATTCCGGTAGAAATCCAAGCACTTTGAATGTTATGTTATGCTGACCCTGACTTAAAGACTTACGAAAGTACAAAGCATGCTTGGTTTTATTTCATATGAAGCCTAAATCAAAGGAGCACTCTTTCAACTAGATGGGAAGGAACTATAAAGAGAAAATGTGGTTCCCGAAATCCTCTGCTCTTTTACAGTTTACTTCTTCATACACGGAATAAGCTTCTCAACCTTTGCTCATTATTAATATATACAGAGTGCATGGCCTGGTAATGTTCAGATTTTCTCCTTTTCATCCTGAAAATCTGTTCTCTGCTCTCTCAAGCATCCCATGGACTGAAGGTGGAAACTTATCCCCTCTATATTCCTTTTTACCTTGACAGCGGAAAGAAAGAAAGAAAATAGGCACACTTGACTTACAGTTCTGTCCATTTGGAAAGGGAAGCAACATTTTTGACATTTCTACTCTTTGTGACTAAGTGAGAGAAGACTATGAGTGGCAAATTCTTTGGTGTGAGGTCTTAATCTCTCTTGAATGTCCTCTAGTAAGCATCCTTTTAGTCTGGATATCCAGTCTTTGGAGAAGACACTGATATTTCCCCAAAGGAGTGATGAGATATGGAGACGCAGGTTTTGGTTTTTGCCCCAAGTAGATTATACCAGAAAAGTAGCTTGTTAGTGAGTCTTGAACTGAAAAAAATAATACAGATTAAAAATTGTGATGCTTTGCCTGAGAAAGGAATTTCATTTGGAGTCATATGTTCCACAGGGCAGAACTGAGCAGAATTCAGCTTTAGTTCTCATCAACTTCTCATAAACCTCTGAGTATTTTGCTCTCTCCCAGGTTGAACCCAGAATATACTCCTTGTAAACAAAATCCAAAAGACATGTTTAGGCCAATTGCTGTCCTAGGCAAATTAGGACAGATTAAGATTTTATTCAAACCCAAATGTGGTCCTGCTTTTAAATGACTTTCAGTTGCGTAGTCTTAGCAAATAGCAGCTCATTAATCCTCACTACATTTCTTGCAAAGGAAATGTTGCCTGAGAGATTATGGAGCTCACTTAATGCTATATAAAAAGTTTGTATCAGAGATAATATGGGAATTCAGGTTTCCATTACTTCTGGTATCCAGTGGGAAAACTAGATCTTATTTTTTCTAATTCTAAATTTAGTAATATCTTTATTTGTATTACAATAATGGCTTTTATTATTTTTTTCATTATAATAATACTATCTATTCAAATCTAACTTTTTCACAAAAATAGTTTTAACGATATTTGATTGTCATAAAAAGGGGTGAAATAAAGTGAATTAAGCATTCAATATTTTATGAAATATGTTAAGACCTAGTTTTATTTTAAAATGTATAATGAAATTAAAAAATCATTGTAAAAAAAATGTAATGTGTTATGCAAAATAAAACATATTTTTGTTCTTCTTTTTGATATATGAAAGAGACTTTTTGTTTTATTTTATGTTCCATTTAAAGATGTGAATAAATTGAAAATCTCTAAGTTTGTCATGTAAAGGAAAAATAATTTTCAGTCAAGCTTAATGAATATCCATTAGACAGAATGGTTTCAATTTTTTCACATTTCAACATGAAAGTCATGTTTTAAAATCATAAATGTATGTATTATGAAGAAGAAGAAGTACGCTGTTGTGGGTCTATAACAGAATCCATGGACTGCTAGCTTCTGAAATTGTAATATATTGACTTGTATGGTAATCCATATAATCATTATAGAAATCTATAGACTCACAAAAAGTGTATGCAGTCAATCATTGATGTTGAATGGGTGGTGGGGGAACAATTAAAGAAAGCTTTTAAACTTTGCAAATATGATTCTCTTGAGGCAAAAAAACTGTCAATAAATAAATGTTTAGCAAGGATATATTTATTTTACAAGAAAAAGGAGAAAATAGTAAATGAAAGATAGAACTTTTTTTTTTATGATAGAAAGCGAGCGTTTCCCTCTTCAGTTCCCATAGTTTATCAGGACTGAACTGATTGAAGACCAAAACACAGGTTCAAATACCAAGTTTAAGTAAGGCATAACAATAATTTGAAGCTAGGTTACTTATGTTCTAAATCATGAACTAAACTCTGTATTATAACTGTTCTAGGGTAGTGATGGTTTGGCAAGGAGGGAGGGGCGTGGTATTACAGACGTAGCGTGCTTCTTTTCATTACTTGTCATAATTTCAGTGCAAAGCAACTGCCTTGAAACCATATTATTTCACCACAGGCTTTTATTATTCCAAATGGTATCACTGGATTTTATTCATTTCTATTAGATAATAAAAAATTAAATTTTCTAGATGTTTAGTCATGCAAAGTTTAGTGAGGTTGGGAGGGCTTACTATTTACCTATTCAAGGGCTATTAATAACTGGATCTGATCTCAGTTACAGTTTTATAACATGAGGTTTCTCTCATAGATCTGATTTAACTGACATCAAAATCAAGACCTTGGTATCTATGAAGAAAATCATTATTCATAGTTGGACTGAATTACAAATTACAATCACATTTTCAAAATTGCATTCTCTAAAGCTCTTAAATAGCTATTAAATCTTATTTAAATCCTAAATAATATACGAAAAAGAATAACATATGTGATCTCCGAATCTTTTACAAAATCTGAATATTATAGATATTAAATCCTTCTGTAGATGGTAGCAGAATGAGCAAATCCTATGTAGAGCCTTGTAAAATTATGCAGTAATGTCATAACGCTATTTAAAACAATTAATAGATAAAGTTATCTTCTTGGATATTTCCTGCATAAATTAACATTTCTTTTCTCCTCAGAACAAGAATAAGCTTTATACAAAAGCAATAGAATGAAATGAAGAACTGATCCTGAAGTGTGCACAGTTTGTCAGAGCTCCGCTGGCTGCAGTGGAAGTGTGACAAATAACAGCCTGAGGACCCATCAAACACATATTCAGCCAAGTTTGGTGTCACTTGTAGAGTATGGGGTGAAGAATCGTCTTCTTCTAAAGCTAAAAAGAAAAGGGGACATCGCCATTATCTGAACAGAATGGATGTAAGGGTCAGAACAGTTAGGTGGTCATTCACAGCATGCATTGTTTAAGCTCTGAATCTTCATGCCACAGAACATCGTTCGAGTAAAATACTTTACATAATTCAAAAAGCAGCCGTATAATTTCATACTAAAATAAACAAACAAATAAAAATACCAACAAAAAACACCTTTAAAGGGCTATGAACTACCTCTATAGCACTTCTAGCTCAGGGAGTCCCTGAGATACCTAACTGAAAGCTAGCAGAATATTCCAGGTAACTACCACTTTATGTTTCCCTTATTGCTATACTTTTCCTTACACCCCCATTACTGGACAATGCTGGAGATGGCATAGTGATCTAGCTTAAGACTTAGCTTCACCCCATATGAGTGTCCTCGTTTTCTTATGACTCAAGTGTGCTTTAAAATTCCTAATACATGTCCTGGCCAGATTTTAGGGCAGAGCACAGCCTTGGCACACAGCTCACTTCTGCTCACCAGTCCCTGGTTTTCACAGAGGAGAAAGGCAGAGGCAGCATCCAATAGTGCCAGTCAATTCTTCTTACAGCCTGAGTAGAGAAACACAGTCCCAGCATGTACCTCCTGGTCAGGTTAGGCAAAATTAGACATAGTGCATAAAAGTTTGCCTTGCTGAGTCACAGGATTGCATGGAGTCACAGAGTGGTTGAGGTGGTCAGGCACGCCTGGAGTGCATCTGGTCCAACTCTTCTGCTCAAGGCTGTGTCCAGTCAGGTTTTGAACATCTCCAAGGATGGAGACTCAACAACCCCTCTGGGAAAACCTGTTCCACTGCTTGATCACTCTCACAGTAAAAAAAGTTTTTTCTTATGCTTAAATGCATTTTCCTGTCTTTCAGTTAGTGCTCATTAGCTGTTGCAATTTCCTGTCTTTCTGTTTGTGCTCATTGGCTCTTGCCCTGGTACTGGGCACTACTGAGAAGAGTCTGGCTCCATCTTCTTTGCTCCACTCATCAGATTTATATATACATGTATAAGAGCCCCCTGAGCCTTCTCTTATCCAGGCTGAACAGTCTCAGCTCTCTCAGCCCCTCCTCACATAAAAAATGCTCCAGTCCCTTAATCATCTTTATATCCCTTTCCTGAACTCACTTCAGGATGTCCTTCCTCTCTTGTACTGAGGAGTCCAGTATAAGTCACACTGGAAACAGCACTTCTGATGCTGAGGAAAGGGGAAGGATCACCTCTTTCAACCTGCCTAATGCATTCCAGGAAGCTGTTGACCTTCTTTGCTACCAAAACACATTGCTGGTTCCTGGTCCACTTGTCCACCAGCAGCTTCACTTTCTGTTCTGTAGAGACTATTTCCCTAGTCACTCCCAGCATGTACTGGTGCCACCAAGTGCAGGACTTTGCATTTTCCTTCTCTTGAACTTCATAAGATTTCTATTGGCTCATTTGTCCATTGAAGGCTGAGAAATATGGGAGGATCTGAATCATAGATTCATAGAATAGTTTGGGTTGGAAGGGACTTTTCAAGGTCATCTAGTCCAACCCCCCTGCAATGAGCAGGGATGGCTTCAACTAGATCAGGCTGCTCAGAGCCCCGTCCAACCTGACCTTGAATACAGATGATCTTTACAAATATAAAATAACACATGTGAAAAAGATTTATTTAAGACCAAAGATAATGTGGATGTAAGAATCCATGTATATAGACTGTCTATTAATAAATTTAGGAAATAATAAATTTATTTCAGCATAACCTTCCCACAGAGTACTGGGAACTTACTGAATTTTCACCTGTAGTATGATAAATATATAAGTGACATTCTGTCTTGCAGTTGTCAGAAATAACAGGAAGCTGGATATAGTGATGTAGATCCTTTTCATTCTTTATGCACTATGACACCACAATTTATTTCATCTCCACTCTAGCAAAAGATACTATGGCATATTTTTCCACTTCAGTATCCAGTCCAAGGCTTTGATCAGATTTTATTCTACATTTGTCTGATATGCGTTTCCTAGGAAGCACCACAACTAACCATGTTCTTGGGATAAAAGTTTAGCTAAGTACAAATATGACACAAATTCTAAAAGAAAAAGAAAAAACCAACACAACATTAAATTAGTTATCCTATTAATAATATAGTTGTTGTAGTAAATGGTGTTAATGATTCTACAAGATGAAACAAGCTTGGTTAATTTGCACCAATACCTACCATGTTTGTAGACATTTTAGCAGTGATCGCAGAAAAGAGAGTAACTAACTTATTTCAACTTTAAAAACTCCAGAGATCATTGCACTGCTATTTTAAAGCATTGATTCTTTACTTCATTTTTCTCACACTCTTATCATCAGAGTCTGAATCTGAGATAGCATGATTTTTAAGACTTTACCTTTATTGGTAAATTGGTGATGACTTTAAACATATACAGATAGACAGATATTTCTGTTAGTTGCCATCTTGCTTTTTTTCTGTCTCTTGATACATTACTGTTCTTTGGCAAGTTGTTCAGATGTTGTATGAAGAGACATTAATCTCAAAACTTTTATGGGATCTCCTCTATCCATGAATTTATTTTAAGCTCCAAGCTTGTCTGTTGTGGGAAAAACTGAGCCATGTAAGTTTGCATAGATTTTATGCCCATGATACAATTTAGTGTATTCTTTGTCTGACATCTGCAAAGAGAAAATCCTCTTGCAACATCTCAGTTTAGTTACTTTTTTTGTATTGGAATTACGTGCCTTATTTGGGAAATCTTGTGCTACTGGACAAAAATAGCAATCAAAAGTTCCTTTGAGTGCATAAATTTAAAAACAACAGTGCCTGTTCTTGAAAAATCTAACTACTGTTATTAAATCTTCTTTTTTTTTTTCTTTACCATGAAAAGCACTGTAGGATCAAATAATTTCCTTTCAGGACATGCAGTTCAGCCAAGATAAATTCTGTTCATCATCAGCACAAAACAGCAGTGGATATGAATCACTGAATTAAATCTTATTAAATTCTAAGAGCTTTTCTTCCAATAACACTTATACTGCAATTCTTAATGCATAATCCAAAAGAAGAATAATTGAATCGGTTTAGAGTGTCAGATACTTTGAAACTATCTAAACATCACTAACACTGTCAAGATTTTGAAATTCAAGAAGGTGTCTAGTTTCCCTTCAGATAAAAACTTTATAAAGTTTGCCTCCTGCTTTTTTTAAATGCATTTGTGTTTGTGAATAGTTTCCAATGCAGAGCTTGTAACCTGATTTCAAAATAATTCCATAAATTAAAAATCACGGAAGTACATAATGCTCCCATACATAATTTTACACATTCAAAAAAGAGGATCAAATATTTTAATTTTATAATAATATTTAATACATTTCCAAAGAAGATGAAATGAAACTGTTAACTGCAATAAGCAGAGAATTCAACTCAATCCCCCAGAGGGTTTTTTTTCAGTTCTAAACTACTGATAAACAAAAATGTGAAACCACTGCATATAATATTTACTGGTCTCTCTCTCTGCCTTTTTTTTCTTTTCAATAGATCACTTTACTGAATGGCTTATACCAAACCATTCTTCGGTGTCTTAAAAACATTTATATGACAAAATACAAAGTAATTGGGATCTACACATGAAAGTCCAAAAAGCTGATCAGCAGCTCCCAGCTAACAACTTAGCTGCCTAACAGTCTGCAGCCAACCAAAGTTGTGCCAGAAAAAATGTTAATGCCCAAAGTTTGACAATGTACATATTTAGAGGCTCTGCCATCTTGGATGAACCAGGCAGCTCATGACCTTATCCAGTCTGAAGCTGTTTATGATTCACAAAACTGGTGTCATTGGGCTTCAGGATGAACTGATATGCACATTCTTTGCACATTTAATAATCTCTGACAGCATAAATAATAGTCACATTGATTTTCATTAATAACACAGCCCCTGGAGGAAGAGTTGCTGCCTACATTTTTATAGTAGATTAGGGGTTACCACAGATGTCCATGAAGAGCATAGTCCAGGTTCTTGGCCATCTTTACCCTACAGAGCTAAAGCATTTACTTCAGAGAAGATCTGCTGTAACCATCACGTGGTTTACAAAACTGGAACAGAGACACTTACCATGTTCCATTGAAGCTGTGCCACTCTTCATTTTAAAATGTAAGTAAAATTCAATAACCATAAGGAAAAGATATATAACTTTGAAGCCTAGAGGGTACTGCATTTCTGTGTAAGCTTTTATCAACACAAAGAGCATTCACTGGGCCCATCTGTTGTGGGCTCTGGGCTTCGGTTCCACATATCCAGATCCAACTAGGTTATTATTGTTGGGCAACTCTCAGCTTGCAGGCATTGAACTAGAAAATAAGGGATTAAAAATAGTAACTCATAATTAATTACAAGTAAGAATGGGCTTCTGAAAAATTGATATCTTTAAGAGGGAAGTTCTTGCTCAAAATTAGCAAGAAACTGCTATAGTAATGGTAGAGGTTAAAACTTTCATGCACTATTTCTTAATGCATTTCTTAATTGGGAAAATCTGTTTTACATAACATAAACATAAATGGAGTACCATTTAAATGGGTTAATCACATAAACATTGTGACAATGAAACCTAGATCTCTGCTTCAAATGTCCTTTTTTCATATATATTTGTACTATTTTTGTTATTGCATTCAAATATCCACTATGAAGCAAAATGATCATCCAGTGATCTAGCAAAATAGTCACACAGAGGTACCTGTTGGAAATATAATTGTGGTACATCATGTCAGATAATCTATGGCTTGGTCTACCCTCTACTATGAAAAGTTTTATGATCCATCTCAACATTGTAGGCATCTAGAGCTGAGCCAGTCTTCAAGACTCCTTTGAAGGAGACCATTAAGAGAAATAGGCCTATTTACAATCAGATTTATCTCATTTTGCTGCTGGTGTTTAAAATGAGGCAGTAGTACTGCACTACAAAAAATGGCTGCTTCTTATGAAGAGCTCTAATTTGAATCATTCTGGAGTGATAAGCTCATTGCAGATGAATTTGAGCCCAGTCATCTAGTCTGTCTCACAGGTGTGGACAAAAGTGTATTGGTATCTTCCATGTAAAAGTCTTCATAGTGTCCTATAGTTCGTATGCAATGTAATCCTCTGACTACAAAGAATAAGGTTTCTTCTTCAGACAGCTTGCAACACAACAATGAGGTGGAATTTGTACAGTATTTTCACCTACATGTTTAAGGAGCTTTTTTCATATGTCATCTTGGATTTGTCCTTACCTAAAATTAAAATACTATATGAGCACTGACTGTTTACTCTTGTACTGAGATTTTAAGGTCTTACAAACTACCCTCTGTTGTTGGCAGATAATATTGTTCAGTATGTTTCTCTTTCTCAGTGTTTAGCAATCTCATAACATGGGCTGGTAACCTTTGTCTGACAACCAAATCTTCAACGTATTGCTATAAGCAGACTGCAAACCTTATTGTGAGAAAACGCATCCTTCCAACAACTGTTAACATAGGACATCATAAACATTTTTTCCAGTTAAGAAGAGAAGACTTGGGTTTGTTAACAAGGCTCCTCACAGTGCCTTTCTTCTGTACATTGCCTTCAGAAAGCTCTTTGACAACTAGTGAACAAAACATGTTTCTTGAAGCAGAAAATCTTAATCACCAGCATTTGTCCTGTTGGAATATTGCCATTGTAGTCAGCAGGAAAGAAATCTATGAGTTTATCATGGAGACTAGGAACTGGAAGTATGCCTCTGTCCCCTGTCTTGTAATATGAAAAGAAATCATGACATTTTATTTTAAAAAAAAAGTATGCAATACATCAACATAGCAACATATACAGCCCAACCAGAAGACAAAGCTGATAATCCAAGAATGAAGACTGAACCATAGAAAAACATTCATTTACACAAGATGAAGCTATCTAACCCATAAACTAATCCCAGATGGCATAAATGCTCTCCAGAGATCACCTATTCTTCTCTCTGCAAATCAAATGCCAAGGCAAAAATGATTGTTAGCTTTTCTATCCTCACAGAATCACTCATCACTGCCCTACAACACACCATTTTGCTGTTATAGCGTTGGATACAGGACAAATAAATGCAGTTTTCATGCCTGAATCTAGTGTGTGAATGCCTACCATGGCAAGATCTAACAATCAAACAATTGTGCAGAGATGAATAGGAAATGATGTCTCTAGTGTGCTGACCATATCACAAAGCTATTAAAGAATGGAAAAAACATCTGAACAAATTAATATTGATTTTTTTATGTTCCTCTTAAAATCAAATGTGTCAGCACTTGTTGAGAGTACACTTGGGTAAAAAAAGAAAAAGTGAAATTTGTAAGTTTATTTCTTTAAGGACTTCATTTCAGCTGATTTTGAAGAAGCTGTTATAAACTAAAGGGAAGAGATCCAGTATTACATTATGCATTGACAAGGAACTATAATTTCTTTTCTCATACCATTGTCACTGAGGAATAACTTCATTAAGTTTTAAATATTATGATTTGACTGAGTTAATCTGACTGTATGTTGGTGATTGCCATGTTAAAATTACCTGAGGTCCCTGCCCGCTGGTAAAGAGCTGATCAGTGTGGAAGCTAATGTATAATTTACCTCACCCTAAATTAAGCCTCTACATCTAGTCAACAGACTTAAAAACTCCGGTGAATATATTGACTAGACTTCTGTTATTTATAATGGGAAACTAGACAACTAATTCCAAATGAAGGCGCCTACTTTATTGATACCTAGGTTTGGGTGAAATGAATCCCACCCACAGCTGAATTCATATATCTTTTCCATGTCATGAGAAAAAAATTAAAATAATTTCATTATAGCAGCTACATATTATTTCCCTATTTCAGCATTTATATCTTTTGTGCTACTGTTTTCATAAAATGTCTGGGGGAAGGTAAGATTAGAAGCCAAATGTAGGCAGCAGAACAAATTTCTTCATTTTCTGAAGGCCTAATCCTGCAAAGTGCGTGCATATATGAACCATTTCAGGGACATTCACTGGTTATTTTCCAGCTTTAGAGATCAACCCACTTCTGCTTGAGTAACTGTCTCTTAACTAGGGATTTATTTACCCTTCCTAATTTTAGGCAGTCAAGTATAAAAATTTTGGACATAAATCCTTATTTAGTCACCTAAATAAGGTGTGTTTGTTTTCTGACTAAACCCCATTTTAAGCATTAATTTAGTGATTTACTTACTGCAGTAAAAAGGCATGTTATGTGGTCAAGCCTCAAAACTGGTTCTTTAGTGCCAATGGAGCAGCAAACTGGAGTCAGCCTTTTATGTTTATGAAACAATAAGGCAACTGATAGAAGCTCTGCTTTTTCAGAGGAAAAACAGCCAAGCCACTGCACTAAGCAATTCCCTTTATTAATCTTTTTAAGAAACAAATTATCTTAAGTACATGAGATTTTTATTACAGTATTGTTAAAGAGTTCATTGAAAACTGAAATGCTATGCTCTCTTTGGCTTTTTTTTTTGCTGGTAGTTTATCATTAATTGAATCAAATCCATTAGTTAGCAAGGGAATTGAGAACACAAAATATAACCAATGTGCCCTGACTTAAAATATCTGTTAGGGATTGTTTTATAGTGTTCCAATGAAAAACTCCATGGCTTTGAGAAAATGACACCTTCCACATAAACAGCATTTTTATTGTATTTGTAGATGAAAGGATGGTAGGACTTATTCTGCAATGTGGCATTGACAGATACACACTGGTCAAATTTCTCAGGATCCTGAGGACACTAACACCCCTTCTTGGCCCTGCACAGCCCCACGTGGGAACTCCCCCTACCCTTCCCCAGCAACACTCTAGGAATGCCAGTTTCCAGTCCTGTCCCTCTCCCCTGGATGGACCTCTTGGCACTACACTGTAGCTCCTCTCCTGGCCCCTTCTCCTTTTGCCCTCAGCTTGGCTCTTGGCGGGATCCCAGACCTGGTTCATCGCTTGCCATATCAGGGGCTGCAAATAGACCCTGTTACCAGTCCCTGGCTCTGCCTGCTGTGTTCAGCCCCCACAGGACCACACTTTAATGGTGAGAGCACAGCCTGTGCAAGGTGACCCTCAGCGCCTGGCTTGACGCCCTCATGGGGCAGCTTGTTCGTCAGTTCTCCATCACACTCATTATTGAGTGTGTCTGTGACGTGGGGACATGCTCCTCCACATCAGGCATTAATGCTCCTTTGGATCTTTCAAACAATGCCATGTTTGATTAATTTTGCCACAAAAATCATGGGTTTAAGTAAAAATATTTACTAGTAAATGTTTCTCATGCTTTCTGAAAAGAAAAACAAGGAGGCAAAACAGTGATGGTTCATTTAACTATGTTTTGCTATTATGATGAAATGCAATTACAGCTCAGGTTTGTTTTTACTCTTCGTTCACAGCAAAAGAATTCACAGTGATAAAACTTGTTTGTCATAGAGATAACAGTGCTTTAGAGTAGTATCTTTTCCAGCTAAAATAGCTCAATTCTTTCCATCATTTTCACACTAAATTAATTCCTTTTTGTCTGTCAATAATTATTTCATTTTTTTCTAAAAAAACCCAAATCAAGCAAAATTATTTCTTAGGAAACTCAATTTAATTACTGGATTTCCTCTTACTAAAATTCCACGTTTCCATATTTTCTGCCACTGACAGACATAAAAAGATTGTTGCTTTGTATGTGATAAATATCTGCTGGTGTTTCTGATGCACCTGGAAAAGAGGCGGAAAAGAGGAAATGATTAGCTAGTCGAAGAGTAATTTGATTAAATGCAAATCTTGTTATCTTGTTCAGCCTCCCAAACCTGTATCTAGGTATGCAAGCTATCAAAATGCAGACAGTCCACGTCCATAGAATAGCCACTACTGTAAATAATATAATTTCCCTGGCTCCAAAATATAATGGGTTGCAATAAGAATGTCACAAAAGGAAGGATAATCTGGTGCTAAGAAAGATACTATCAGGTGGAGATGTCTTCTAGTCTCCTGATCAACCAAGAGGGCCTTGTGTTAGTCACCCATTAATTTTTAATTGTGTTTTTTTTTTCTATTATAAGAAATAAAACACTATCAGGAAAAGAATTTGAGGTTTCCTGTAACTAACTCTTCCTTGAATGGTCAGTCTGTCAGATCTTCTGCTGAAATTGTCGACTGTTTTGAAGGAG
This sequence comes from Stercorarius parasiticus, assembly GCA_013396915.1. Taxonomy (NCBI): domain Eukaryota; kingdom Metazoa; phylum Chordata; class Aves; order Charadriiformes; family Stercorariidae; genus Stercorarius; species Stercorarius parasiticus. Next base: position 174,050 of record VWZL01000713.1, read on the forward strand.
GGCCTTTGTGGTATCTAAACAGAAGAAAAGTAAGATCCAAAAAAGCAGTTTTACAGAAAACTTAGTAAAGCAGGACAGCAGAGGGAGGAACAAGAAGCAAACGAAAAATAACTGTTTCACTAAGCTAAGGATTTTCTGCTTCTCCACCCAAAACCTGTATAAATCATCAAGTATATATAACATGTTGTAGGAAAACATGAGTGGATATGTCTAAAATCTGATTACAGCCCAGTGTTAAGCTTTCATCGGTTGAATGGATTTGGGAGAGATTCCAGCATTTCGGTAAACGTCAATGTAAAGGAAAAAGCAAATGTCTGAGGTTTTGCTTGCTATTTCAATACATTAATTCCTTTAAGGTTTGGGTTTTTTTATTATTTTTAGGTTTTGCTCAATGGGATAAACTTTAAAGAGGTGATGTTATTCTTTCCTCAGTTGCTATTGCAACTAAGCCAATATTTTTATTCAATATTGCTTAAAAGAGAAACATATGTATAGCTATTATTCTGTACATTTTCACCTTATTTTGGAGCTTTTTTGCTCTCTTCTAAATTTCCTATTGCATTCCTCCTCCTCCAAACTGGTACACTTATTCTGCCTTTTTCTGAGCAGAGTCTAATAACAATACAGGATATGGTCTTGTCTGCAGGAAAATATTTTAACTTAAAAGAAAAAAAAAAGAGTAAAGAAACGATTCGCAAAAGGAAACTGAACAATACAAGAATGGAACTTTTTTGCCTTAGTTCGAATTTATACAGCCATACGTTTAGGAAGTAAGAACACCTTATAAACAAGACTCTGAAGAGGCATTTAGTGACAGAGATTAATGCAAAGAAATCAGATTGTTAATCAGCCTCCAAAAAAAAATCACCATCTCCCATAATATAGGTAGTATTTCTTTCTCCTTTTGTCCCACTGATTAACTGTTGCATGCAGATCTTATCAATTATTAAACACAGACCATCTGCAGCTGTAGACCTGCATTGGGGGAGTCTTTAATGGCAAATTAAAACTGTTTGATGATGTAGGTAACTGTATTCTTGGATCTTACAACCTTGTTGAACCAAATATTAAAAGATCATTGGGTCTGTCTCCAGTTTAACCAATTGTTTATCCAATAAATTGTGAAAACAGCTAAGAGCAGGTAGTCACCAAATCATTGAGCAATTGTGTGAGCAATAAGTTGCTGGACAGAATTCTGGAGTCATCCTCAGTATTTGCCATGGTTGGTTTGGAAACTACATCTTGTGTACTGTGCTTCTATTTTGTTTATGTCGATAGTATCTGAGCATATCAAAGAAAATAATAATTTTATTAGTGCTGCTCCTTTTTAATAGAAATTACAATAATTTTGGGAGGTTTTGATTTTTTGTTTTGTTTTGTTTGTTTTCTGATAGAGCATGGAGACAGAAGGTTTAACAAGCTGCCTAAAATTACATAGGAAACTCATCCAGGCTCGGAGAGATATATCTCTTGAGATAATGTCATTCATTGTCTAACAACAGATCTATTCACCTTTGCAATTACTATAGATTTACTGAAGATTAAGCATAAGATTCTTTAAAAAAATCTTGGTCTTAATTATGATTCTAATTCTGCTTTTTCTGCTTCTACTGTGTTTTCTACTGCTTTTTCTTCTTCTACTGGCAAAGAAAATGCAAAAGCCAAAAGGAAGACTTTTAAAAGAATAGGTAAGGACTTAGCTCGGTTCTCCTTCTGAAGCCAAAGTAACTTTATTACGCACTTTTATAGGAACAGAATTGGGCAAATGATGACTATTTTTGAAAATTTCACTTACAGATTTTATCAAATCTACAGTGAACCCATTGAGAAAAATGCTAAAACATAATATTGATTAAAAAACAAAACCAAACCAAAAACCCCACCAAATAATTAAAAAAAAGAAGCATCATTTCAAGATCATCATGACATAAATTCAGAGACCCGAGTTAAACATTATTTTAACAGAATTTTTGCACTGTGCATAAGGAAATTGTCAATATTTGGAAAGACACATTCCAAGTGAAATGGTCCAAGAAAGGTAGCTTGCTTCAATGGTCAACAAGGAATGAAAAGCCATAATTCCAAGATGATAATTAAGTGATACTATTCCAGCTATAGAGTTCTTTCATACCTGAAAATCTGTCACAAAACACAGCCTTGATATTTTAAACTGTATTTCCACACAATTCACAATTAAAGTACTTCCTGCTTGCTGCCCTGTTTCTTTATGGACTCTCAAAATATGTCTTTATCCTTTTATCCCTAACATATATTTCTTCAGGAATTTGAAATGTCTATCCATTTCAAAGCTTTTCTGGAATATTCTGAAATCCTGATCTAAACATCAGATATTTAACACAAAATTAATGGATTTCTGAAGTCATGAAAAAAAAAGAAAAAGACATCCTACCTTGACAATACAGAATGATTCCTTGTTGTTGTGTCTTGTTGCTATTGTTGTGTTCCTGAAGTAAAAGGCTTAGGAATTTAATTTTCATTAAAATATTGAATGAATATTGACTTCATTATATACTACTTCCAGGAATAAAATGCCTTTGAATCTATTTTCTATGTCATCAGGCCACTAGGCCAATAGGGCAGGAGTCACTAAAATGTTACCAGTCTCAGAAAAAAACACAAGGAAATGAATCTTTTTATTACAGAATTGTTGTAAAAACAAAATAAAAATGTACCTTTTCCATAGTTTTTATTTCTTAAAACTGAAAATTTTTTCAATTATACTTAATGATAGCATTCAGGCTGAATGAAGTAAAATTGCTTTTAAGTCACTGAAACTGCATTAGTGGTGAATTTGTCTCCTTGAATCTTTCTTTAATTAGCATGTTGCTATTCTATTTTAGTTTCTGTTAATCTAAAACTAAATTATTTCAGAAAAGATTTAGATAACATTTTATTGCTGAAAAGAAAACGTAACCTATTGAAACACTGTCTATTTTTTAATATATACATGCACACATTTTACACTGGTTAGGAGTGTATTAAAACTAGCTCTTCTATTTATTCATAAAAAAATACAATGTATTTATTTCTTTTGGAATATAATTTCAAATAGCAACATAACAGTGGTAACATCCATAGAATACTTGTGGTCACACGCAAATAATTTTTATTGTCAGTAGATGTAGTTTTGGAAGTCTTAATGGTAATTTAGCAACGAGCTTGGGTTATACTATTAGTTAACTGCTTACTTAAAGGGTTTTTTTATTTTCTTTCTCTCCCTTTTTGCCCCAGTCATCTTTACCTCAAGCAGGAAAATCTACAATCCAAATGTAAGTAATGATTTCATATATAATTCACTGAAGGAAACTTGCCATCCAGGCTTAAGGGAAAAAAACTCTGCTCTTCCAATTAACAATTTTTTCTTTCTCTTTTTAAATCTACATTTGCATTTGTGTTATAAAAATTTCATCAAACCTAGCAAATGACTGGGAACACAAAGTTTTATTTTTGTCAATAACACCAGTTGATTTTCTCCCTTCTGTTTGCTTTGAGACATTGGTCTTCACCTGTACTATCTTCTATTGCTTTGTTCAAGGTCTGGTGATTTTGTTAGCTTTTTTGTTATTCCCTTGACACTGATTTTTCCTGTAGCTCTTGTTTTTTTCTTTGCTAGACCTAATAGTTTCTTCTCCCACCAAAAAATCTCAGACATTTCCTTAGACCCCAGTATCCTAATTAAAACTGTGTATTGATGTACTACTTAGCTTGGTTTAGTAGTACATCAATGAAGTAGAGAGCAGGTTGGAAGGGAAAGTCTCCCAGAGCATTCCGAGGGATTTTGTATTGATTTAAATTACTTTCCACAGAGTAACTTTGTAGTTCACCTGGTGCAGGTAATATTATACTTTCTCTGGAGCCGTTAGTATGATGTTGATTTCAAACATTATGGTTAAAAGTCTGGTCACTGTTGCAATGGGAGACTGAGGTATGAGAAGCACACGGGCAATCCTGTCTCTCTTTTCCCTTTTTTGAGGCAGCCAAAATCTTGTACACAGGGTAAGAGTCCTCTTATGACATGGAAAAAAAACCCCAACAAAATCCCCACACATTTTAAGGGTTGCCAAGGGTATGGTATCAAGATTAGGGGTGGATTATCTCCATTATTATAGTGATCAATGTGGGGTGCATTCCTCTAAGAGATGAGTGAAGTGATGGAAACAACTGTGAACAGGTAATGGCATTCAAACTCCTAGCAGCATCAGCAGATGACGACAGTCTGAGTTTTGCTTCTGGTTGCTTCCTCCACTCTTCCAACACGTGCTTCAGGAAAAGTCTATCTGTCCCTAAACCACTAATTTTCAGGTTTATTGTGATGGTTATTCACTCCCCTTTTCTCAGTCCCTTCCTCCTTAAAAAAGGAGAAAACAGCAACCTCTTTGACCAGTTTGACAGCCTGCACAGAAGAGAAGATGTACTTGCCCTGAGGCTTAGAATTCAACTGAATCAATGTTTCACAAGACAGGTTAGGAGAAACTTCCATCTCATCACTTTTTCCAAATTAGATGAGGACAAGCTGTTAGATCTGGATGCTGGTAGCTGTTAGATCTGGATGCTGGTACTGGCAGCTCAGGAATCCAGACCCCAGCAACAGTGTCAGGTCTCTGTACGGGCCAGCATGTTTCTGAATCCTGTCTTCTTTTTTCCTTCTCATCTCCACTGCAGCTGGTGCTCCATAGCAGATACAAACAGGAGTATTAGACCAAATTTAGGGGAAGAAAGAGATTTCTGGTGCATAGCAAGAAAGATGGGAACCTCTGTGACCATGGATGCCATGAGACCTGGTATTAGAGAAGTTAAAGTATGGGAAGTACTATGGTCATTTTACTGGAGTGACTATATCCCTCCTTACATTAAGAAAGGGGGTTTAATGTGGGAAAACAGGCAATAACCTTCCCATAATGCCCACTTTATTATGTATCCAGAGTCATTCTTCCTGCAAGAACTGCCATAATTCTTGCACAACTCTGAAATCTGACACCCTCATTTACTGATTCTAAATATTTACTTCTGTTTCTTCTGTCCGTCCATCCATCCATCCATCCACTCAACTTTTCACCTTTCTTGGGAAGCCCTCATTACCTATCACTCCACAAACTGACTAAAATCTGTTTAGAGTGGACCTGATATCAGACTTACATAGTTCTGGCATTTTGGGTAAAGTCTAGTCAGAAATTCTGTTACAGAAATTATCGCTCGTACATCTGTTTATATAGGTTGTTTTGAGATAGAGGAGAAGGAAAAAAGTTGGGATGGCATGGGCTAAGACAGTCTTTGTCCAGTCTGTACTTTCTATCCCAGAGTAGAATGACCTAAATATAGGATGCTTATAACAGTACTATTCTGATAGTTCTTTTAGACAAAAAGTGGAGGATGCTGCGTTCAGTTTATCAGCCTGGTTTGCAAAGACTTAGATGAACCTGTTCTAGAGGTCTGTTTTGAGGCGGGTAGTCATGTCAGAGTGGTAATTCCTGCTTGGTGGGAAAGTCCTGCCCCCACATCCATCTCCTCAGCAGAAAGAACACCAACAATGTATTCTATCTCCAAGCTCTTCATCCGAGTTTGACTCTTTACTTTAATCTGTCCTCTTCCACTCCATTCTTGACATCTGGGTCAGAAAAACACAGTTCTGCCTATACCACTGAAGAGCATTAAACCAGCCTTGAGATGCGGTATAAAGCATTCCTGTCTATGTATCAAGTGGCTGCATTGTATTCTGGACAGAGCTTTGTGTTGTCACTTTCAGTCCTGTTTACAAAGGAAGGAAAATGGACTGAGATACTGAGCAGTTTCACCAATATTGGTGTGTCTGCACAGTCAGTAATGTCTAGCAAAGTAATTGCAGTTCTTCAAACAAAGGAGAAAGGAACTGGAATTTTATTTTCCCTCTGAGTTCCACCAAGCACTTCAACATAGCCTGGATTAATACAGGCTGCCTATAGAGCCGTACGCAGTAAAATTATTTCAGACATATTTTACAACTACAGGTTCTATTCCTATGGGTCATTGGAAAGGATCTTACCTAGCAGAGCCTAAGGAGTGAATTATTTGTGGAGGATTATATATAGTGGCCTCATTTGCTTATGGTTTAGTTGTGTTATGTTGAGGTGGAGCTGAGGATTTGGTGTACATAAGATGTTAACGAAGGTAATCTCTCGTCTTTTCACATTTCTCTTTCTCATTTAACACCATCAATTCTAAATCTGAATTCAGCAAGATGATGTCTAGACTCTGAGGTTTAGAGACAGCTCAGTGACCCTTCTTAGATGGGTACTTACCCAAAACCTGTTAGCAAGTAATGTCCTTGTCAAGACCAGGACTTTCAAGCCAAGCACACATCAGAAAAATGCCATGTAACTAGTGTTCATGCTGGGAGTCTCACCAAACAAACAACTGAAGGAATTTGGAGAGTGGACTGCTTTCTTGACTTTAGTTGTTCTCTCAAAGTGCAGATGAAGTTAGCTATGCTTATTTTTCAGCTATTTGGTAATTAAGCTGTTACTGGAACATGATCTTTCCATGATCTTTAGGTTCGTTACTGAAATTGTGAAGATGCTTTAATAAATACCACGTGATTCCACATGGCAAAGGTTACATTTCTGAACATCTCTTCTGCCAGTACTTTTTCCACACTGAAAGTGCATTTATGGAAGCACAGTTTAGCAGAATATATGAAATACAGATTTGACTAGGAGACCGATTGGATTAGGACCTCAGCTGCATACTTTGTATGACATATTTATGGTTATGGAGAAGCTAAACAGAGTGTCTAGTTAGGGACTGAGTGATTCCAAAATTTATTCCATTATCTGTACTTTAAGGTTCCCAGTCATGAGTGACTTATCATCCTGTGTAAGGTCAATTTCCTCAATAGTGAGGATACCCATGGGAAAACTGTAATATGGTGGGGCTATTTATAATGTTGACACAGTCATTTGTAACAGTAATCTCTCCTTATATAGTAATAACAAAGACACTGAGGATTCTGCTGAAGTAAATGCACTGAAAATTTAGTAAGAACAAGGCCTAAAATCAAAGCTCAGTGACTCCCTGCATAAAGCCACTCATCTTATTTTTCGCAGAATTGAAGGATATACAAACAGTCCAGTTGGTGTGTTCACTGAATGTTTCTCACCACTTAATTTTAAATCATTCGTGATGTATGTAGTAGGAAAAAAGTCCAAATCTTTTTAATATGATTCAGCACCTCTGGTTGCGCTAAGTTTTTCCTATCTAAAATGTTTCATTGCTAGACTAGTTAGAAGATAGAATATATTTCAAGTCGACCATGGGTAGCACTGTTCAATCACAGCGATCTCATCAGGGAGAAAAACTCAACATCATTAATTAATTGGACCAGTTTCAGACAGTAGTCTATTCTCCCTTTCCCAAAGACTTCTATGGGAAGCTTTTGTTTAAAAAACAGATATTATGATGTGTTCACCAAAGTGACTATATCAAATTATGTTAAATGTTGACTATTTTTTGTCTTAAACCTTCGATATAAAATAACACAAATTAAAGAAACTGAATCTATATCCATGTGTTTGTACGTATACATGTAAAGATATATGCATGTACACACATGAATATACATCATGACTAAGAAGTCTGCAAATTTGAGAGCATTGTAAATGAGAGCATAAGCAAAACTTTATGGTCCCCAAAAATCATTAAAAAAGTTGAACTTTCTGTGGGAACATCTGAGCCATGGTGCACTCTTCAAATGTGGTACTACCTGTTGCCAAGGAACCTGTTTGATAGTTTCCCCAGACATACATCTCAGTAACCCATTTTTTTCTTCCTTAAAGGACTCAGCCATATTATTCTTTCTCTATTCCTATCAAAGAGAATGATGCAAGAGTGGCCAACTTTTTTCTTGACAGGATTTTGCCCAGCAAGAATACTACACATTAAAATGATAACCAACAAAATCTCAGTTTAATTGCACTGACATCATACTAGCTCCATGGCAGCTGTAATGCTACCATCAATGTATAACATGGATGTAATTAGAATCACAGAATCATAGAATGATTAGTGTTGGAAGGGACATTGAAGATCATGTAGTTCTAATCCCCCTTCCAGGGAAGTGGCATGCACAACTTACCTGGGAAGCCTGTTCCAGTGTCTCACCTCCTCAGAACTAAGAATTTTCTCCTAATATCTAATCTAAATATACCCTCTTTCAACTTAAAACCACCCTTGTCCTGTTGCTACACTCCCTGATACAGAGTCCCTCCCCATCCTTCCTGTAGGCCCCCTTTAGATACTGGAAGGCTGCTATAAGGTCTCCTTGGAGCCTTCTCTTTTCCAGGCTGAACAACCGCAACTCTCACAGCCTGCCCTCATAAGAGAGGTGCTCCAGCCCTGTGATCATCTTCATGGCCCTCCGCTGGACCCACTCCAACAGGTCCATGTTTTTCTTGTGGTGAGGACTCCAGAGTTGGAGGCAGTACTCCAGGTGTGGTCTCACCAGAGCAGAGTAGAGGGGCAGAATCACGTCCCTCGACCTCCTGGCCACGCTTCTTTTGATGCAGACCAGGACGCAGTTGGCTTTCTGGGCTGCATGCACACATTGCCAGCTCATGCTTCTCATCCACCAACAACCCCAAGTCCTTCCCCTCAGGGCTGCTCTCAATCCATTCTCCACCTAGCCTGCATTTGTGCTTGGGATTGTCCCTAAGATACAGGTTCATGGTATTATCAGTCTAATAACTCCTTCACAGCCTACGTAACTGTATATGTATCTCTGCAAACCTTCTTTGAAATCAAGTTGCTAATAAAATAAAAAATATATATTAAACATTAATATGTAGTAGATGTTGTTCAGTGTTTTGTGATCTGTAAAGTTTGTGAAAAAGCAAAGAAGTAGCCTTTTTACTTTTATTTATAAATATTTTGCATAGATACTCCATTTAGTCTTGTTAAAACTCCAATTTGAAGTTCTCAAATTTAATCTAGAGGAGAAGACGTCATTGAGGAAATAAAGGAAAAAAATTAAATTATTCCTTCCCTCTGTCCTCCATGTCCTAAAGTCCACAACTTTGTGTCTGTTCTCAGGAAAGCAAGCAAAAAACCCCCAAAATAATCTTCACAAGTTTCCATTGTTTGTGTTTTCTATATCCACAAATATTTAGGCTAACAACTTGCAGATTATCTATTGTTACAGTGCAACTGGATCTTTGAAAATCAGAGCTTCAAATGGAATTTTTTTCAGACTTTCATATGTAGTTGTGGGAAAATATAAATGTAGCGTTTTTTGCTCTTATACATTTGAGATGGCTGAGAGACTTGGAGTCTACTGGAGACAAGACTAATTTGTTGTCTAATTTTAAAATTTTTTTTAGAAATAGGCATTTCTTATATTTTGGAATAGTAAGATCATGGGCAACAGTAATTAAAAATGTCCCGAATTAAAACTATAGGCTTTTTTTTTTTTTTAACCAAGCAACATTTCAATCCTTTCCTCTAAGACTTTTATATGACAAAAAAAAAATCAGTTATTTGAGACATTTCAGTTCTGCACTCTCATACTTCTCTCTCCCCTCACTTTAAACTGTGATGTCATTGCCAGAAACACATCTAAAGTTAATTAAAGCTTGGTTTCATTCACCTGCCTCTCCTCAGTGCTGTCTACAAAATGGATTTAGATGAGTGAATCTAACCAGAAGTGGAAGGCATTGATTAATAAGAAATTGGCATAAATGCACTCATTACTTATCTTACTTGGATGGAAACCATTATGTTCATCAAAGGGATAACAAAAATACAAAAGCACAGCTTCTAAATTCCTCAGCTTAAAGAAAAGCCCATTATCAAATCCAGCTTACATAATGGGCAACATGATGGTTGGCCTAAGGCAGCCCTAACCACCATGAAGCCTGAAACTTCATGCCAGACTTGCATTATTTCATTACTTAATGGTAATGATGAGGCCTGCAATGTCATGCCATTTTCTTGAGCTATGAGTAAAACCTGCTTTTATATGGTCTGTTGGATATTAAACTTCAGATAATTCTAGAAAACTACATTGATTCCCACAGACTTTGTGTTGCCTTTTGCATTCAAACTGACTACCACACATTTACTGAAGACTATTTTTAGATCCTTCTTAAAAAAACTCCTCATGCCATGTTCAGCTTCCCTATTTCTTTTTTAACCAAAAAGCTAACAGACTGAGTATCCAGTCTACTCAAAATGGCCAGTCTGTGCTTTAGAGATCTAAGTGTGTATGTACTGGGAGGTGAAGGAAAGGTTGCTTAAACATAAACTATTCCCATTGCTTAAACATAAACTAAATTAACATTAACCACTTCAATTTTTATGAAACAATCTGGTCCCAAATGGCAGATGAAATAAGAAAAAAACCCCAAACCTGTGACACTGATGAGCACTTCAGTAAGGTAACAAAAATATTTTAAGTTTGCAAATATGCTTAAAATGAAAAAGAAAGATCCCCAAATTCAATACCAGGAGGCAGATTTTCACTTATAGTGCAAACTTTGACATGTTTTCCTAAGGCTCCACACAACCCCACTTGCCACAAACTTCCTGCATGTACACCAGGGATAAGAGAAAACATGCCTCTAGTTGTGTTTATCTAAACGTGAAAGTACATTAAGGGTTCATATTTGTAAAATATAATTATTCACATAAATACTTTTGTGGTAATGTGGGCCTTCAAAAATGCTGGAAAACATTTAATACATTGGTCATAGGAAATTTATAATGTCTGCTATCATAACTGATTTGTCGCAATTGCATTTGGTAGAAATAGGATGTGCTTCAGCAATTCTAAAAATTAGACAGGTAATACCATCTAATTATCCTCAAAGGGATTCTCTTCTTTTCCTTAATTTATTTTTCAGTATAAGCTTCTTTTAGGAACCTAATGCTATTACTTAAAAAGAAATAATTTTTTCGTCTGTCTTTGTATATTTCTGATTCTCATAAGACTCTTCCGCTGTTCAGAAAATAAGATTTTCTTGTCCTCATGGGACATAGAAGTAAGCACACTCTGTCTGAGATTTTTATGATCCTGATGCTTTGTGCATATTTCCTGTGGCAGACAAGTTGCGCTACAGTGACAAAGCAGGGTGTCAGCATGACCTTGCTTTTTTATACAAGCTATCAGTGAGAGCTACCATGAGACAGCCTTGGATATGACTTGGAAATTATTGTAGTGAATTACTTAAAGCATAAGGTTGTACATGCAGCACAGTATTAAATAACAGGAGTGAATGTTTCTTCATATAAGCATTTGTCATTTAGATTTTGCAATAAATTAATCATTAAATTGCAGATAACTGGAAAGTAACTTGCCTTCCTCCATTTGTATTCTTAGGACTAGAACTTCTCCAGTAGCACCTGGTGGGCTTTACAGAGCAAAACTGATGCTGACCTTGACAGGATTGCAGGAGATAATTGTTAAAATGGAAAGACTGCATCCTGATGTAAAGGAACATGTGCCTGATAACAAGAATATACTGAAGAAAAGACAGAAGAGAGGGCAAAAATAATACTTCTTTTATTGCATTTGGTAGATATTTTTGGCTGCAGACTGAGACAATGTCACAATATGTGTTGTTGCCCAAAGGCTGTTGATGGTAAATGTATGTCATAAGATTAGTCTGTCCCCTGTGGACATACAAATAGACTCATGATCAATAAAGAATGTGTGCCTATTTTATACCATGTTCGAGCAGAATGGGATTTCAATAACCTTTTGAATAGCAGTTTTGAAGTAACTGAGGCATTTTTATGTCAAGAAGTGTGTGTGACAATCCAGGAAAAAAGAGTAACTCCGGTATCTTGAACTATTGAACAGGCATCAGCACACATTGCAGAGATTTCCATAGTTCTCTGAATGGTCCATATCCCCAGGACTGATGAACTAAGACAAGTGACAGTGTCAAAAGTTGTTAGGCCTTATGCTAAATCTCAGAAATTCCATTGGCTTTATCTTATTGCAAAATTCTCTTGTGCAGAAACATAACCCTTTGTTCACACGCAGAGTGCCACTCTGAACAGCTAGGTCTCTTGCTCTTTGGGCAGATCAGTCACACATGCTTCAGCAGTGGCAGAGGAAGATGCCTAAATTCCTGAAAAAATTTAGCTCTTTTATACCTCACATTAAAGACTCAGTGGCATTGAAAATAGTCCAATATACAACTGAAAGGATCATTTATGTTCAGAAGCAGAAGGGGTTGTATCTGTTGTTTTATGGTACTCTATTGAGAAAGTATTCTAAACATAAAATGAAAATGACTCCACAGGCCTGGATGGTCCAGACCCTCCATCTGCTAGTTAGCAGGAGACTGCCTTTACATCCCAATCAGAGAGACACTCAGCTAAAGGTTACTTTTTAAAAAAAGCCTTTTATGATAAACCCATATTATGACTTTTTTTTTCCTGGGGCATGAGAGAGAATGAGCAAGATTTTTCATTTGATGACAGAAAACTATCTGTCAGCAGGCAGCAGAACCCAACAAGAGTGGATTTGTAGAATAAAATGGTGCTGAGTACCCAATATCTATACTACAGGTGTTTGAGGAATTTTACTTCAAGGTTGCTCCAGTTTGGCCTGAAAGAAAATTAGTTGTTGAGGGTGTGTCAGGTGGGCTCGTACTCTAGTTTAGGAGGTGTGGATTTCATGCACTTTGAGACTATTCTGCAAAGGGTACCAAAAAGTTGGAAACAATGGGGAGATTAATTTCAAAGGTACACTTGATCTGAAATGCTTGTATAGATTAACTCTTGGCTTTTTAAATTGTGAAAATTAGATGAAAGTTACTTATAGAATCACAGAATGGTTAAGGTTGGAAGTGACCTCTGGAGGTTATTGAGGTAAGTGACTCTGTCCCTCTGCTCTCGTGAGACCCCACCTGGAGTACTGCCTCCAGCTCTGAAACCCCCAACATAAGAAGGACATGGACCTGTTGGAGTGAGTCCAGAGGAGGGCCACAGAGATGATCAGAGGGCTGGAGCACCTATCCTATGAGGGCAGGCTGTGAGAGTTGGGGTTGTTCAGCCTGGAGAAGAGAAGGCTCCAAGGAGACCTTATAGCAGACTTTCAGTACATAAAAGGGGCCTACAGGAAACATGGGGAGGGACTCTATCAGGGAGTGTTATGATAGGACGAGGGTAGTGGTTATAAATTGAAAGAGGGCAGATTTAGATTAGATATTAGGAGAAAATTCTTAGTTCTGAGGAGGTGAGACACTGGAAAAGGCTTCCCAGGTAAGTTGTGCATGCCACTTCCCTGGAAGGGGTCAAGGCCAGGTTCAATGGGGCTTTGAGTAACCTGATCTAGTGGGAGGTGTCCCTGCCCATGCAGGGTGTTGGAACGAGACGATCTTTAAGGTCCCTTCCAACCCAAACTATTCTAGGATCCCATTATTCTACAATCTGGTCCAACATCCCTGCTCATCCCTGCCACCTAGAACAGGGTGCCCAGCACCATGCCCAGATAATTTTTAAATATCTCCAATGATGGAGACTCCACAACCTCTCATGTATAAAAAAATGTTCCCTGATGCTCAGAGGAAACCTTCTTCGTTTCAGTTTGTGCCCATTGCTTCTTGTCCTGTCACTGGGCTCCACTGAAAAGAGCCTGAGAATGTCTCTTTGCACCCTCCCTTCAGATATTTATAGACATTGATAAGATCCCCCTCTTGAGCCTTCTCCAGGCTAAATGGTCCCAGCTTTCTCAGCTTGTACTTACATGAGTGATGCTCCAGTCCCTTAATCATATTTGTGGCCCTTCATGGCTGGACTATTTTCAGTATGTCCATGTATCTCTTGTATTGGGCAGCACAGAACTGGACATGGTACTCCAGGTGTCGCCTCACCTGTGCTGAATGGAGGGGAAGGATCCCCTCTCTCAGTCTGCTGGCAACACTCCTCCTAATGCATCTCAAAATACCATTAGCCTTCTCTGCTACAAGGACAACTTGCTGGCTCATGGTCAACTTGGTGTCCACCAGGGCCCTGAGGTCCTTTTCTGTGAAGCTGCTTTCCAGCTGGGTGGCCCCCAGAACATATTGGTGAATGGGATTGTTCCTCCACAGCTGCAGGACTTTGCACTTCCCCTTGTTGAACTTCATGGGATTCCTGTTGGTCCATTTCTCCAGCTTGTTGAGGTCCCTGTGGATTGCAGCATGACCCTCTGGTTTATAAGTTTTGTGTCATCAGCAGAGTTGCTAAGGATACACTCTGCCCTATATCCAGATCAGTATTGAAGATAATAAAGATAGATAATACTGGTAATACTGATCAGACACAGTGTTGACCCCCAGTGTATGCTGATGACAGGCGTCTAACTAGATTTTATGCCACTGATCACCATCCTCTGGGCCTGGCCATTCAGCCAGTTTTCAAACCACTTCACTGTCTGCTCATCCAGACAATACTTCATCAGCTTCTCTATGAGGATCTTATGGGAGACAGTGTTGAAAAACTTACTGAAGTCTAGGTACACAATACTGATTGCTGTCCCCTCATCTAGCAAGCCAGTCATTTCATTGTTGAAGTTTCTCAGGTTGTCCTCTATAAAAAGGTGACAGAAATGATAGCTAATAAACAGTAAGATCAAAAAGGTATATAATATAAAATACAATGCTATTACAAAGAGGTTTTTGTGTCAATAGTCAAGCTGCCCATTACATTACAGTGGTATCAAGAAGACTTACAATGTGCCTGGAGAGAGCCTGTTTCAAAATCTTCCAGATAAAAATTAATGCTAAAATTTCAATATATTCAGCTTTTGAATAGTGAACACTGCAGTGTCATAGGTCCCAGCAAGGCTGTAGAAAGAAAAAAATAATCCTATTTTTCTTTCACTTTTTTCTTTTTTTCTTTTTCTTTTTTTTTTTTTAATAATATAACTTGAAACTAATTGCAGGCAGGGAATAGAATTCCCAGCTCTATTTCAAAAAATACTCCCCAGGTACTGCATTTCCATGCTTATAATCTACAGATTGAACATTTTTAGGCATAAAAACATGGATACAGTTCATAGTGATTGGTGCCAACTACCTGAATATTCAGCCTCTGTGATGGAAGATATGCAGCCTCCTCCACACTCCTCCCTGTCGCCTCACTGTCCTTTATCCCCCACAACCTTCTGTTCCTTCTATTTCAATAGCTCCTCTCACTATAATTCTGCTTCCAGTTCTTATTTGGGTTATCTTTGGCTTTATTTTCAAATAAACCTCCAGCATAAGGAGTAGAAGTGCAGTGAAGGATAAATCTGCTGCATAATATGTGACTCAAGGCCACTGAAGGATGCGACATATTTTCTTTTTCTTTCATTTGTTCCACCCTCTTTCAAGGTGGTGTGGTTTATCTAAGGACTGTATACCTACAAATGAGACAGTTAAACTGTTCTTTATTTGATACCTCATTATTAAAACTTTTCTAAAAATCTTTTTTAGAAAATTGTTCTTCACTGACTGTAGGGTGCCACCTATTGAATTACAATCTAAATAAAAAAAATAGCTTCAACTGTGTATATTTCATAAGAATACATTTGTACAGTGGCAGGAAAAAAGACCCGCTTTTTTGAGTTATGAGCAATTATTTTCTAATGCTAGCCCAGAACTGTCTACATAGCTCATCATTATTGTGTTGAAAAGCTGAGGGTAATAGCAGAGCCTTCATGTCAGTAAATAGAACCATGATTTCACAGACAAGTTCATCATAAATTATAACTGTTCCTTTTATATCACATGAAGTTAAAGATATATAGAGAGACTGAGTTGAAAAAATACAGTAAGGAAAAACAACTTTATATTGCTAGCAGAGAACTGTGGAGGTCGAGTCATCTGGCACTGCCCACCTCTGCTCCTACGTGGTTGGGCGCCAGAGTTTACAGAACTGCATGAAATGAACTCTGGAGGTAAAAAAAGATTTAAAAAAAAAGTTGAAAATATTAGCAGAGTCAATACTCTACTTCAAAAGGAGTTTGTTTCTTGTACTAATAGTGGACATACGACAAGTAATAAGCAAGGTATACGCATTTGGCTGGGGATCAACCTTGACATGCAAATATCATTCACCAACTTTCTTGAAGAAATAAATCTTCTGCCTGCTGATGTCTTAGTACTTTTTGTGTCCAACTGTCTTGTGTGATATGAGGATTATGTCAGGGTGTAGTAGAGGGTAAACTTGTCAAGGACTGCATGATCCAAAAGCCACTGAAAGCAGTGAGATGGCTCCTTTTCACTTCATCTGGCCTCGGATCAGGTTTAGGATGAAAATTGCTTCATTCCGTAGATACCAGCAGGGCTTCAGAATTGCGTAACTCGCATGTGCTGTCAGGCCATTTTGTACTGAACTGAGAAACCAGCTAAAAGGAGAGATCTCTTTATGCCAATTGCACACGTTAGATGGTTCTGGTTTTTTGCAGACAATACTTAATAAATTTCTTACTATGCTGCTCTGAGTAACAGTGCAAGCTGGTAGGATTAGTTTTCACAAATTTTCTGAACACTTAATAAGGAGACAAACTATAATGTTGAGCATGAAGAACATAAGTACTTCTAACAGTAGGACATTTCTAATTGCAAAGGGGAAGCTTCTTTTTGTAATTGAGAATTCCCTGCTGTGTGAATCTGCCTTTTAAATTATGACCATAAATACAAAATTACTGACAACAGTTCCTCACAAATGTATACTTAGGCTTTGTAATTATCATTTATATTTTATTTCTGTAGTTTCAGTTCTTGGAGAAGGCTTTTTGTAACAAAAACAACAAACAATCATCATTCTGTTCAATGGTTACAAGTAATTTTACAATATTTTTTAAGCTGAGCCCTCAGTGCTTTATTGTCTCTCTTTAATTATGACATAGTCAACAGTACTGCACATGGTCTTTACTGCATAATTGTCTGATCTCTCCCAGGAAATACTGGGGATTTTTGGGCTGCAAGCATAGGCCAACATTTTGAAACCTGGATGTCTGCTGTTAAATCTTTAAATCCATATTAAGGCTCAGAGATCAATATGACCTAACTTTCATTCCTCTAGCTCTTTTCAGTTGATTCATGGCCACTTACTCTCTTTGAAAAGCAGGCCAAATTTATGTAGAAGTATCAATATGGATTTAAAAATCTAATTTCAGATGCTTAGCAGTGGCCTAAAAGATTGTGCCGTGGTTTCCAATTTTAACATGAGCACCATTATAGCTGTCTTTTGCAGGCAGGTCTACTTCTGCTAAAATCAGCGGAACCTGTGCCAGTATCCGGTTGGGGCAGGATTTGGCATGTTATAAGGAAAATGTCTAATTGTAAAAAATAAGAAATTGGAAACCATGGTACAATTTGTGGTGTTCCAAGGATGCAGGCAGATAATTTTTGCTTTTTAGGTGTTCGTAATAAGAGAGTAGACATTCTATTAAACTTTTATATGATCCATTCTTTGGCAGGATGTCAGTGTTTATGAATGAGTCTTCATTTGTAATCCTGTGTATTAATATACACCCTTTTACAATTCAATCTGACAGCTACTCCAAATTCATAGATTGCCCTGCTAGAGGCTTCCAAGGTCATAGTCCTTCAATGCACTGTTTGTCAAATTGCTCTGACACACCTTCTGCTGGCAAACCTACTCGCAAGGTGTTAATATTCCTTTACAGAGCCACATGACCTTGAAAATTGATTGCAGACTGAAGTAGAAATGTCAAAAAGCTCAGGTAGATGAAGGTAACTGGTTATGGTGATGACAGGAATCCGATATGAGTTGCAGAAAGTTTCTTCAGAGGAAGCAGACATTGCACACACATTTCTGAAGTCACTCACAGGGTGTTTAAAGAGAATTAAAGTTTGTGGCACAATATGGAAACCATACATTTTTTTAATATGACTGTGAAAGCTCACGTTGAACTCATGAGATTTATAACATAAGTGTCTGTTAGCATTGGTACGCCTACAGAATTGTAGCTAGAGAGAAAATGCTTTCAAGAAGAGCAAAGAGTGTACTAAAAATGAAACCTATGGTTTAACAGTAACAAATGTTGTCAGGAAAATGGTCATGGAAATATGATTTTATTTTCATAACTACCGGTATAGATCAATACTTAAATATGTTTAAGTTAAAGCATCATGCAGATGTGAGTCAGATCAGAATCAGATCCTGGTTTTTTAACAATCAAATACAAAGGAATTCTGAAATTGTAACTGGAATGGAATAAGCTGTTGCATATAAAAGCAACAACACATTTTGCACTTAAAATTTTGGTAAGCACTGGTTTAATATGGGAATCAAATGAACTTGGAAATGCTCTGTCTACAGTTTATACATCTTACACTGTATGTTGGCAAACTAAATGTTGTCACGCAGTTTCTTGTTGTGCTAAGACCCTCAAAAGATGGTTTCCAGAGTTTGAAATGCCGGCTTGTTTCAACAAGATGGAAAATGGAGCAAGTGAGATCAAAACAGTAAAGTGAATTTTTTATGCAACAAAACATATGCTTAAAAAGTGAATCATCAGCTAAAACACATACAATTGCTTGTGGGTATATTTCATAGTAGAGGCATAATCAATACGACAACCCAAGTTAGACCCTATACTAACAAAAACTTCAGAATTGTCTTTGAACATTCTTTGTTAGGCTATATAGCACATCATTTGACTTAGACTGCTTTTGATTATATCAATGCAAACAACACAAGAGTTTTAAATCTCATCAGCAGATTTACAATTCTTTGGTAAAACAAATAAAATTGACAAAAAGTTGTGTCATTTTTTTTCTGGCTTTTCCTTCTCACTCTTTTTAAAAATAAGATTAAATGTAAGTACATTTCTTCAAATATAAACACTGTGACAATCCAATTCTCATTTTATTCATTTATGTTCGCAGAATAAGTTTTTCTCTCAGTCTTGCAATCCCTCTTTTCTTTTTCTTTTTTTTTTTTTCCCCAAGCTCGACACCTACAGTTTCTTAGACTTGAATGCGCACCTGCTAAACTCCTAGAGTAAGGAAAGTAACTTTGTATGAGAAAATGTCAGGAAAGGCAGAATCTGAAATTTACTAACCAAGATACGGCAAATGTAAATGTCAGTTTGCATAACTCTGGCTACCTGGGGTTGCAATAGATTTTTTGACTGTCTGGGCAATGAAAAGTTAACTTTTGAAATAGCATTTTATATATATATACCTATATATATATATATGTAAAAATATATATATGTATATAAATGAAATAGCACTATACCAGGTATAAGAAAAAGCTCTCTAGCTAGAGGGCATTTTTTGAAGCAAATTAGTGTATACTTATTTACACACCAAAGTTTTCGCATTAAAGGTAAAGTTAGTGTATGTAAAACACAAAAATACGCATTTTTCATGCTTTATCATTCATATTTTACTTATTTGCAAAAATATAGATGGAAAGATGCATCAGCATGTGTTCATATCATATATATTCTCAAGTCTTACCTGTAAACTATTAAATACTGCTGAATGAGAACTTCAGAACAACTCAGACTCAGGAGAGCTTAATAAATATCAGAAGAGAGGAAAGAAACAGCCAGAGAGTAACTTTTCTCCCCAGCTAGCACAGAGACAAAACCGATATTAAGATTTTATTATAAAATGAACTCTAAATTTTGTGGTTTAAAACATTCCTTCTGCTTTAGCACAAAAGAAAAAAAATAATCAAAACAGACTTAAAGCACAGTATAATATCTATCAGTACTGTATTTGTGGGTCTGTGTTCATGGTTTGGAGTGTTATTTTCACTTATGGAGAAAAGATACTAATTCAGAGCAAAACATCCATTTTGTGTGGTCACTTCAGTGAGTGTCAGCACAGGTTTTGGTTATGGAAACATTAGTCTTTCCTCCCATGGAATGTAAAATCGAGCTATAGTAGAGGAGCATAACTCAGATGACTGCTCAGAGGTAAGTTTCAGCTCAATGGAATTACTGAAGTCAAGTGTCAAATGGAAAAAAAACAACCCACAAAACAAATGAAAAACAATAGCAAGAATAAATGTGGTCACTATTTTTTTCTGTCTCACCTCATGTGTTACATTTGATAAGCAATAAAACTGGGAACCATTCACATTCTCTGTCTACTTCCTCCTTTGTCTCTCATGTGCAAGCACATGTACACCATTTACTATGTTGTAAATGCACGGTAGAATTTTCCGTAGAAAAGATTTTTATTTCACAGCTATATTTACTTGTTGAAAGTAGAATGATCATGAAAAAGCATTCAAATTATGAGATGTATGATATAAGTGAAAAATACATAAAGTTATGTGCTGCTTTCCTAATTATTGTCCTTTGATTACTGCTATGAATTTCATCATCCCCATAATGGCAGTGATCATCTTATTATAGTTATTCACGTTTTAGTGCTTGGCCTTTTATTCACTTTTTACTGCTGCTGGCACAAGTCTGTTTCAACAAAGGGAGAAACAGCGAAACTAGCAGTGCAGTCCTCACTGAAAGATAAAATAGATTTTACAAATAGCTTTTCTCTGGGGAAAGCTATACACTGCAGTTGTAGCAATACAAAGGGAACCATTACACAACTTAAGGAGCTACCCACCTGTATATGCTGTGAAGTACGCATAGATGCACGTCGAAAGCAACATCTAAAGGAACCTTAGAGTAGATGTGGTGGTATTGTTCAAAAGTTAGTTCAGTTCAGTTTCAGAATAAATGTCATTTTCAACCGCAATTTATGGCTCAGTGGAGGAGCTTTGCTGTTGGGTAATAAATACATCTTTATTCTCAACACCAGATCATGGAAAACAGCTCTAGTTCCTTGAAGCAAACAGATGTATTTTAAGGTAATTGAAGTCACATGTGCTTCCAAATAATCAATAGTGCATTCAGAAATAATTTATTTGTTACAAGGCAAATCCTATATCAGGTTATTTAAAATTAATTTGAAAGAAAATTTATATAGGTATATGACCTATACTTAGATGTCTCTTTAAAACAAGATGGGTGATGGCAAGTACAAACATGCACTTTATCACAAATAGTACCTATAATAAAAATTTCATTTTCAAGAGGCATTCACTAAACAATTCTCACAAATGGATGACTATTCCCATTTCACATCTCCATAAACCAAGGCAATAACTGTAAGAAATAAGAATCTATAAAGAAAATAATTCTCAGAGTGCTCACAGTAAAGATAAAAGTCTGTAGTGATAAAGCACTGTAGAAATGAACATACGATAATAACAGTTCAATCATTACGCTTCACTTTTTCTAAACGTCATGGTTAATAGCGGTGAGAATACTATGTATGGATTTTCATTTCAAATGACCAAGCCTAACACAGCATTGTATGTTGTCAGACTTAATAATTATCTTATTTTTTTTTAAATAAAGACATAGCTTTTGCCTGAGTGTGAATGCTATCCCACATTTGTACTTCTCATTTGACACCTCTGTTGCGTTTTGCAAGACCTAAAAGGAAAAAAAAACAGGGGTGAACAGTCAGCCTGCAGCCAGTTAATATCTTGTGATTCACTCCACTTTACTTCCCAAACTGTCATCATAGTTGAGACTAAATGGTAGCACTTTTCTTTGTTAAGTCAGGTACATGTTTAAAAATTAGACTCAGTATTGAACTGGACTGAAAACAAGGTGATAATTGAGATGTTTAAGATGAACCTTGAAACCCAAATGTACTAATATTTATGAGTATGTTCAAACTATTTGACTATGTATCAGAAGTACGTACAACTTTTTATTCCCTCTCTTGTAGTTTTTTCACTGTACAATAAGGAATCCAAATATTTTTAGAGAATTCATATTTTTTTCTCCAGACTAACGGGTACATGATTTTTCATCTTGGTGAAAAATAGCACAGGCTATTAGCATAGGCTGCTGCACTTAAGAGGAAGAAAAAGGTTCTGGGCTCCAGGCCTTGCTTAGGAATTTCTTCTGTGGTTTATATCATAGAATCATAGAATCTTAGGGTTCAAAGGCACCTCTGGAGATCATCTA
>VWZL01000715.1:3070-53070 GCA_013396915.1 Stercorarius parasiticus
ATACTTCAGCAGTGGCTTCAGAATAATGCATTTTAATGTGGAAATGTTAAGACAGCTTCTTCAAACAGATTCTCTGTACAGTAATCAGTGCTCTTTTTGCTCTTACATGGTAATACTGAGACAATGATACTCAAAATATTGGGAGAAAAAAATCAATCTGCCATCTGAATTTTAATTTTTAAATTTCTACTCACCGTAGTGAAATACTACTACACACTGAGTAGAAATAATTACTATTAGTAGTAGTATTATTATTTTAATAATAATTTTTAAAATTGATCTCTGAAATTCTTCTGTTATTTTTGCAGAGATCTCACTATATAATACCAACTAATGTATGACAAAATGGTCTCAGGTTTTTTTGTAATGTGGTTTTACACCCTGGAATTGTTCTGCATAGCTTTAAAGAATGCCACCAATTACGAAATTGATAATCTAAATTGCTTGCACAAGTACTGCGGGGTTTTTTTGGGGGGTGTATGGGGAAGTGGGAATTAAAATGATTTTTTTTTTCATTATGCTGTTTCTTCCTTGCCTCAGTAATTAATTTAGATGTTATCAGGAAAGAGTGGTTTATAGAAATCTCTGTGCACTGATTACTTGGTGGCTGGTTGGTTTGTTTTTTGTTGTTTTGTTGTGTTTTTTTTTTAAAGTAGAAAAACATGTAAAGTATTTTCAAAATAATATAAATGAATCTTTCTTTTTAGCCTCTTCTGAAGCAGTCGCCCTGGAGCAATCAGAGTAGCGGCTGGAGCACAGGAAATATATCCTGGGGAGGAATGCATGGCAGAGACCATCGTAGAACTGGAAACATGGGAATTCCAGGAACTATGAACCAGATCTCTCCTTTGAAGAAGCCCTTTTCTGGTAATGTCATAGCTCCTCCTAAATTTACTCGCTCCACTCCATCACTGACACCAAAATCGTGGATTGAAGATAATGTTTTCCGAACTGACAACAACAGTAATACTCTCCTTCCTTTGCAGGTAAGGGTGGTATGTAACTGGTGTGTTCATAGTCTTGCATAGAACTTTGGCTTCATTCACTATAAAGGAGAATTAAACAGTGATTACAGCCCTGATACTTAGTTTGAAAATTGTGTATTTCTGTATTACTTTTAGTCCTAAATTGCAACTAACCCCAGCGTTTTCAGTGTATTCAGCAATATATGATCATCACACTTAATTAAGAATATTGACTGTCAAGAAAGATAGAAACTGTAGCCACTTACGCAACAATAGAGCAAAATGTCTTTAATCCAGCAAGTATTTTCTGCCTATGGTAACGCTTGTATTCTTATAAATCCCTTTAAAACTCAGGATTTTTTTGTTTGTTTGTCCTTGTATGTAGGTTTTCTTACTTTTGTAGGTGGCTCTGAGTCTTTGTCACATTTGTCTTTTACTGGTATTCTAGGCTGACATTCACATGTTAGTGAGATTTTTTTTTTCCTCCACATTCTATCAACTTTTATGTTATGTTTTGGCTGGAAGCCTTGTGATTTAGAAGTGCTAAACAGGAGGATGTGTCTTAGAACTAAAGATCTGGGTTCATCTCCTGAATTTTGCCAGTGACATCTTCTGTGACTTTAGGTAAGTCACTTAAATCCAGCCTCAGTTACCTGTTGGTAAAATGCTATTTTTCCTATTCCTGCCTCTATTTATTTACTCATAACATTTCTTGTTAGCGGAGACCTTTATTTTGGATCACAGTCTCAGTTGCCATTCTAACAATTTATAATTTTTGCATGGGATTTTTTGTGACAAAAAAGCTTGGGCAACTTATTTTAGAAGTGAAGAATTTTAAAATAGAAAGCAGATTATTCCATTATTTCTGTACATTCTTTAATTTTTGTGATGCCTGCGTCGGCTTCGGTTACTATAGTAGCTGAGCTACTATATTCCAGCAAAAGTAAAAAAGATAATATGCAGAGAAAATAATTAGAATGTTTCTTTATCTCCACATAAGGCTATTATAGTTGGGTTTTGTTAGGTTTCACACAGAGTAACCTAGAGTTTCATTTGTCATAATTGTGACTATATTTGAGTTTGTACAGCTGTATTTGCATCAATTAGCAATCTAATCCTTATGTAGCTGTAATAGTGGCAAAAGGCTGCTCCCTGGGACCGGATTTTCCACTAGCGTTCCAGTTCTTCTTCCCATTTCGCTGGTGCAGTTCCACTTGGCATGAGAGGCCATGTCCCGACTCTGTGCAGGTGAACTCTGATACTTGCAGTGTTCTTGAGGCTAATGGTGACTTTTGGACATACCTAAGTTTTGCTCCCAAGTGTGTGCCTTGGACCTGAAAACTTAAGAGGATTTGCTTATACTGTGAAGACCTGTTCCATTAAGTAGCCTTGCTAGCTGGAATATTATAGTTGAATACTTTTTGTGGGGATGGAAAGATGGGGGGGGACAAAGGTGCCATTCTTTATGTATTCAACCTGATGTGTTAAGGAAAACGCGTTACAGATAGGTAATGCTTTGCAGTGGAAGGCTGCAAGAATAGTTGAAAGTAAACACTGAAATGTCTCCCGAAGATGTTAGCCTAAGGAACAGGGGTTAAAAATATTAATGCCGTCATATGTTGAAACTGCAGTGACGTACACATTGGAATTCGTATGCAGCTAAGCACAAGTTGTGAATGTATGTACTCATTCAATATGCCTTACAAGTCAGTGTGACTATTACTTTGAACTTTCAGAAGCTTCTACAGCAGTCATCTAATACAGATGAACTCATTTTATGTCTAAACAAAAGTCTTGTGCATTCCAACTAATCTAAATCACTCCTATCTAGTAGAGTAGAAAAAAATTCTTGCAATTTAACTTTATAAAAAAATCACATTAATGTTTCTGTTTGGGGTTGTTGGGTTGTTTTTTGTGGTTTTTTTTTTTTGGTTTGAAGAGAGAGGGCCAGAGAGAGAAGGTGGGCACACTTAATTGTTGTTGGTCTTACCTGTGAGCACCAGAGCCACCAATTAAATAGACCTGTTTGTCTGCCTATATTTATGCTGTAGATCTGCCTATGCTTAAATCTCCCTTACCTGTAGTCATCATTGCAGAACACAGTAAAAACATTCCTCTCTGAAGGGTTGCAGTATTATCTACTGCTATTGTAGAAACACTACATGTTTCTGTAAATTACTTTGCCACACTGAACTCATGTTCTTATTTTTCAGTTATTATATTATTGTTATATGGTTAATTCCTTGTGATGACTGTTATATTTTGCAAGTCACAATGGAAAAGTTAAATAGAGCTTGGAGCTCATGCTTCTTTTCATCAGGACTTGTGTTGGCAATTGCGATGCTGTCGAACACTCATCTTGCTAATTTGTGCTGTGCTTGTCTCCTTCCATAAAAGGCTGAGGTATTTAGATTGAGGATTCTTAAAGATACAGTAGCAATTTCAGAAGATACTAAAAAATAGCAGTAATTTAAATTTTGTGCCATTTGGAAAGTCTTGCATGAAAGCATTTATGTGTACATAGACGCTACCTATTTCTTCCAGGCTTCCACAGAGCAAACTCATCTTAGCATGCATGTTGAGTACATACTGCATCATTCACAGTTTTGCAGAATACTTTTCCGCATGATCACGCATCTTTGTTTTAACCGCAGTAGTCATTTTGTATGGCAGGGACAAATCATCTCTCCTCCGAACTTTAGCTAGCTCAAGCTTAGCAAATGAAAACAGCTTAGAAAAGCCAGTGTCCTCACTGACTAACTTTCTGTAGATCATTAATGTTCTGCTCCCATTTTTAAAAATGCTATGTATTTTTTGCTAAGTCCAGATGGCATTTAGCAGTGTCAGCTGCTCATCCAGTTTCTGTGAAACACGCACCTGATGCAAACAAGATAAACCACAGAGGAATCGTGTACAAACTCAAAGCTTTTCCCTTCCATGAAACTTCTTTATTCTTTGATGTTTGCCATTGATGGATGGCCCCCAGTATAGAACTGATGTAAATTCTGATGAAAATAATGTTTCTTGGCATTAAACTAATATACCAGTGACAATTAGTGTCATTACTGATAACTGGAAAAGTAATTATGCATATAACTTACAGGGATGAAAGCAGATTTTCTATACTTCATAGTTAGAACTGAAACATATCCCACATGAAGTTGAATTCACAGTGGCCACATTAGTTACAGCAAAGCTTATTTTGCTTACAGCAGTTATGAAGAACATCTCTAAGGGGAATGTTCCAAAGTTCAAGAGTTTTTGTTTTGTTTTTTTTTAAATAAAAGTAGTTAAACATCATGGCAACACTGATTTAAACATGAGCAAATCAAGCCAATAGCTAAGTTTTTCTGATGTGACTCACTATCAG
Organism: Stercorarius parasiticus; assembly: GCA_013396915.1. Classification (NCBI taxonomy): domain Eukaryota; kingdom Metazoa; phylum Chordata; class Aves; order Charadriiformes; family Stercorariidae; genus Stercorarius; species Stercorarius parasiticus. The sequence goes on from VWZL01000715.1 coordinate 7,406, forward strand.
AAGCTTTTTTTCCTCCCTCAGGTTCTTAAGATAGCACAAACTACATCTATTAAAGTTTTTTCATAGACAAAATTATGTCTACAAGTTTAAGTTCTGCCACACTGCTTGCACTATTACAGGTACTTCATATAGGGAAGGGATTGTTGCCTTGTACCAGAATTGTTGAGGAACAGTTAGAAGTCTTGTCAGGTATTCAAACCATCTATCGTAAGCATTTGAGGAGCCTATTTCTCCTTAGAGAGCATCTAGGCTCCTTATTTAGATAATCTAATTTTCTAGAACATACCTGGCACCACTGACCATATACAGCCCCTGGGATTCCAGTTGAGGCACTTAGACAATATAAATATTCTCTCTTATTCCCTGAGAATAAGGCACAAAGCTAAAATTATATTTATAATCCCAGATGCTGGGGTTTTTTTCCCCCAAAAAAACATGCTTCAGGCATTTCTGTGGCCAAAATGCAAGCACAGAAATCAGTGTTTTCTATATTAATTTTTTTCATTTACATTCCTTGGATGATGAAAATAATTAACCATTTCTAAATCATTCTTTTTATATTGCAGTGTCTGCTAACCCTATTTTGATTGCAAGCTTACTGTTTCTTAATATCTTGCAAATAAGCGTAATAAAACCTATTATAAGTTTATTGATACACTTCAGTCTTATACACTTCAGTGTTTAACTGTTTTCATTCTAGTAAAAACACTGCATTCTACGAATATGAATTTAGTTTCTGTGTCCCTTTTGAGTTAAGGAAATACACTGCATGCCCGGGTGTTTTTCACCTTGATTTGTCCTTCCTGTTTGTTCAAACAGTATGTGCAATGTTCATGGTCCGAAAAACTGAGCTTTATTATTCTACGTTTGAATATAGGTCTCCAGCTGGGAAATGTGTATGGTAAGGTACCATTTCTCACAAATGTGTTTTTTTCTTTTTCTGTTTATTTTTGAAATGTGCTAAAGTTTTCAAAGAAAACATGACACTTGCAAAGCAAAAGGAGTTTTAAGATTGTACATCACAACAGGTTTTTAGATATTTAATTTAAAGTGCTGTCATGTTGTTTCCATCTCATCATCACTTCTATTCAGAGGATGTCAGGTTCTCAATATGACAGTTTTAGTACAGTTTAATAAATGTACCTTAACAGTTTAAATGGCTAATCTAGATGATGCATGTGCCAGTCAATATTAGATGAAGAACAAGTTCCTAAAGTTGTGTTCTTTATGCCATATTTAGAATCCTAAGTAGGTTGCCTGTTTCTTCGGAAGTGCTGAGTGTTTGGCAATTCATGTTAAACTTGAAAGCATTGGCAGTATCTAGCTGCTAAATTCTCTTGGTCTTCAGACCAGTGTAATTGGCCAAATGCTGATTTATAAGCCAGGCTTTGCCAGTTTATTTTTACTAAGGCCATACCTGCAACAGAACAGTGTCTTCAGGATTTTTAATGCAGTAGATCGATTACCTGGGGCTAATTAAATAACATACAAAACCAGATATCTGTGTCTGAGGACATCTCTAACTGGAGAAAACGGTCTACTGCCATACTTTTGATTTCAGGATCAAGACCTTTGAATGAATAGAATCGGGAGCTGCACAGACGAATGATTCAAAGGAATCAACTAGCGGAAAGTTTGTGGGGCTTACCATACAAATGTTTTGATGACTTTTTATGAACTAAGAATTCTCTCCTGCTGTTAAAATTTGCTTCAGTTATACAGCTCATTCTATTAATGCAAGTCAAAATCAGAGTTAGGAAAATTAAACAAAATATTTAGCAGCCATGATAGTATAGCAATGATTTGTACGCTAAGTAGCATATCTCGTTCATTCTGTCTGCCAAAGGATGGTTGTTCTCGAAGTTAAAATGAATATATTCTCACCTAAGATCTATCCAAAAGTACATTTACTGTGTGGTCTGATGTATTTGCATTTAAGTACTCAAAAGTATATGGATATTTCTAGATGGGGAGGGTGTGTGAAGAGGATTAAAAAAAAAAAAACTAAACAAAAAAAAACCCAAACCCAGAGAACCCAAAACTTGAATAGCAACTTCCCCTTCAAATGTCTAATTGTTCCTTTAGTTATTTTGTTGAAGCTATTAATACACAAATCTTCTAGATTTGCCTCATAAATCAATCTTGCCAAGCCTTTAATCATCTCCATAACATGTCTGGTTTGTTTCCAGTTTATGAAAGTATATTCTTGAGCTGAAGTACTGCAGTACGGACACAGTACATGCTGTTGGGTGGGGTGCTGTTTTTTTTTTTTTCAAATGCTTATGTAGTTGGGAAGTAGGTGTGTCTTTGCCACAGGACCTGTTCTTGGTGCGTTTTAGGCTCAATTTAGCTAGCTTACATAGCAGATTGTGTCACTAACTTTAAAACATTTTTGTTGTCAGGCTGACTGTTCACAGATGTCTACCAAATATTATAGTTCATCTTTACCACTAATGACACTATGGAAAGTAACCAAGCAATTTCGTGGTCCTACTTTAAGCCTTCCTCCTTGCTTTTTTTATAGAAGTAAAATTGTAGTTGTCATAGGTTTTCATATTAAGTTTCTCATTTACACTAGTTATGGTTTCAACAAGGGGCTTGTGATTATAGTATGTCTTCACTAAAATGAGAACAACTTGAAGTTTGGATGTTAGCAAAGATGATATTTTAGAATATATAATGTACTTAATTGTCCGGTTATTACTGCTAACAGTAACACCAAATACTCTGTTTGGGTACTTTTTAAGTCTGTGATTACTTTTATTATTAAATCAGCTGTCACTTTCTACTCTTCAAACACATTTTTATTCAGGTCAGATTTAAGGTGAAAAAGTAGAATATGTTAACATTTTAGTTTGGGAAGTGATTTAAAAAAGTTTCTTTAATTGAGCTTTTAAAAAATTCAGTTAATTCAGCAAGGTCACAGGTACAGAGTCTCAGCAGCCAGCTAAGAGCATATTCAAAACTGACCAGAAGCTTTATGACATTTTAAGTTGTTTCCAACCTCCATTGGATGGTGCTACATTTCTTTAGAATATGAAGGGGTGTGTAGAGGAGCATATTTTAAAGATACTTGCATTTACTGAATTTAATATCTATGTTAGAAGTCTATTTTTTTAATTCAAGTAGTCCTACTACTTGATCAGTAGTAGTACAGATCAGTAATGTAAAGCATGTGTCCAAAGTTGTTTAACTTCTTAACTATGAACCTCTATTTTTACTGTTTGTGGTTAAAGATTAGCAAAATTCTATTCCCTGTTTAATAGTTTTTGTCCCTGTATTTGCTTTATGCATAAATGACAATACGTAAGCTTTCAGATGTGACTGCACGGAGTTTCTGCAAATGCTCAAACAGGATAATCTTTGCATAAATTGTATGGATATATTTAGAAGTCCTAAATAGATTGTGCCAAGAAAATGATTTGTCCAACAACTTAGTGTTGAAACTTGCCTTCAGAGAAAGCTGCCCTCCTCCCATTCATCCCATAGCCATATGGGGAGAGGACTTCTGAAATGTGCAGTCCGAAGATGGATTTTGCATGACATTGTCAGAAAGTCCTTCTAGCGCTAACTGTTCTATGGTAGGATACTTCATGCTGCTCCTGTATTGTGTAAATTTGTAAAAATTCAGAAATAATTATCACTTTTATGTAAACTTTCTTACATAGTCTTAACTTCTAAGCTGAGGTGATAATTTGTCACTTAGCCATATACCTCTGAATCCGTAGGCAGTTGTACCAAAAACACATTTTCAATTCTGCTGTGTATGAATGCAGTTGTGATTGTGGTATTGGAAAGGTAGGTCAAGCAGGATTCAAATGTTTATGCACTTAAAAAGAAATAAAAAGGTAGTGTGAGAATTTGTAGTGCTTGGGAGAAGTTAACTATCGGCTCTGGGGAGAAAACTAGCATTATGTTGTGACATTCCACTGATCTATGGACCTTCTGACACAGCAAGAGTTCACTTGCTTCTTAGCACAGGACTGATGAGCCACAGAGGTGAGGGAAATGTAAAATATTTTACAGGAATTCAGCCTTTACAAAAGGGGCTTTTGGAGTCAGGATGATACAAAACTTGTATTAATGTATATGCTTATGTATCAGTGCCTTTGTGCTACTGATTGTCTTCAGTTTCATTATTTCAACACGGTTGATAAGCAGTTATCTTCTAAACCAACCTGGAACTACCTTTAAAACAACATGGAAATAGTTCTAATTCTTGGGACTGTTTCCATGTTGTTTTAAAAGTAGTTCCAGGTTGTTTTAGAAGATAACCGCTTATCAAGCATGTTGAAATAATGAAACTGAAGATAGTTGTCCATGCATGTGGAAATAGTCCTAATTCTTGGGACTATCTAAAACAATCATGATCAGTGGTAATGCTTTCTGTGCTTTTCCCAAAGATTGAGAAAAATCACAGTGGAAGTTTTTCTGATTGCGTAGAGCATGTTATAGTAGAACCATCTCCTTCTAAACTGTTATGGGTTTTTTCCTACTGTAGAACTTTCTAGAAGATCTTTGCTGATGTGACCTACATTATTGAAATACTTTTAAGTTCTGCTTTGAAATGAAATCTTCATATTTGCATAGATGATAACTGTGCTCTTTAAAGATATGATGTACATATCTGGGGAGCAGAAAGCAGTGTTTTAGCATTATAAAGCCTAGTTGCACAAAGGTTTAAAATGAACCATGTACCCGAAGAATGACTTAGTCCTTTTGAGACAGTTAAACTTCATATAATGTTGCTTTATAGTATATAGTTCATCAAGTGTGAATTGGAGAAGATGTTAAAAGTTTGGAGCACCAGTTACCTAGATTATTACCCAAACTCACAAGCTCATAGTGTGGTGTGGGTAGTGAGACAGCAGAATACAATTCCCATATTTAAATCCTGCTTTACTGTAATGTATTCACAACATTTTTGTATTGTATGGTACATGCCTATTGCGTGTTTCCACTGCCAGAAATGAAGTAATACAATTCAAAAAAACAAACCTCTTTTTTTAGCTTTATAGATATGAACTTTCTAAGGTGTAAAGGGGATGGGAAGAGTTTATTTCTTCTGCTTCCAGCAGCACAAGACCTTTCATTTTGAATACATAGAACTTGCAAAACAGAATGATACAACAGTGAAGTTACAATCATTGCACTGTGTCAGTCACTGGATCAGTGTATGAATGAATCACAAATGCATGTTTTGTTTTACTTTTCCATTTCTCTGTAAGATCCACAACGAAACAGGTCAGCTTTACAAATCAACTACGATCCGAGCCCTTTTTTACAGGCTTCTGCTCTCCAGTCCAAAGTTAAGCTTGCAGTAACGATGATTTGCCAGATAATCACGTGCTATCTCAAAGTATATGTATATAGCAATGATCAAAAAATAAATAATAAAATCTTATTTAGCGAGCCTGTAACAAAGATGAAGTGTCACACATGCAGTTCAGTCCAGGTTTTACCAATACTAGTTCTTTTCCCGATCAGCTACAGAGGTAGCAAGGCATGTTTTCTGTTTACTCAGTGGTGGTTTTTGCAAGAGTACTTAGTACCTACCAGGTACTGACTTCAGCTGAATTTAAGGCATCATTAAAAATCCTGATGAGACACCTTCTGAATGAATGCTAGGGGACAGCAGGGAACAGATCCAGCTCTGTCACTGCTCACACCTTCTATAGAAAGCAAGTGTGCTATGGTAAGCAGGTTCTTTTCATTGTGCTATTGAGAAACAAACCTGCAAGGGCATGGAAGCAGATTAGTCACTTCGGTTTCATTCTGCTACTCCTTGGGACAGCTAGAGAACTGAACAAAAGCCATCCAGTCCCAAAACAAGGCTGCTATGGACTAAAATTGTACTGGTGACTTGTTGGCACTCAAACCAGGTTGAAGATCACCTCGTAAAGTGTCAATGCATTTGGTCTGGGACATGGCAGGAGACAAGAGAAACCTGTTTTTTTTAATTTATCATTAAAATTATCTAAGGGCTTCCAAAAAGAAAATAAAGGGTCTGATCAAATGAACATAGCGGATTGCTTAACCAAGAAGAAGCCATTACTCTTTCTAGTTGTTTGAAGGAGAGAGAGCTGAAAAAAAGGCTACTCCCTCTTCATCCCAACATTGTATCGAGTTGACTAAACTTTCTAAGGAAGATGAAAGTAAAATCTTAGTTTCACCATAGCTTGTTTTGCAAAGATGTCAATAAGTCACAGTTTCTGACTCTTAGAAAGCCTCTATTTCAAATCTTGCTTTTTCATTCCCCAAACATAAGGAATACCTGCTTGCTGAGGCACGTAGTTTGGAATTAATCTATATGCTGCTGAACTGTCATGGAAAGTCACAGAGAGTGTGGGTCAGATACCTTCTGTCCCCATTATATATGTACTAAGTGGATGGCTGCATCTTTAGTGAATTTTAATGGTAATGGGATGCATGTGCTGCATTTCATCCTACTCTGTTGAATTACTATAGTGCAACCAGAGACAAGACAACAGTAAAATTAAGGCATGATTACAGGATTCCTTTAAGTGCAATACAGTACAGCCAGAAGCCTTGAAAGTAGAAGACATTAAGGTTTTACACAAACTATTTTCAGTCTCTGAAGGTATTCCACAAAGACCAAAGAAGTTAGAAGTCATCTTTCTTCTGTCTCTGCAACTTGGGTGTACTAGAAAACACGGGAGAAAATGTCTTTCACATAATCAGTGAAAACATTTATGATTTATTACAATAACTTGTATTACCTTCAGTGAAAATATTTGTAAGACGTTACGGTAACTTCTTAATCTTCATGTGCAAAAAAATTATTCTCTATAAGGCTGGCAATCTATTAGTAAGCTTTGTGACGTTTTCTTTTCATGGTTTAGTTTTAATTTTCCAACCTTTAACCATTTAGTGCTGACCATTTGTAATTTAAGTCTTTGCATGCAGAGGGTCTCAGATGAATCACTCAGAAGCCAGGAAGCACAGCCTCAGCAGGGGGCTGAGGGCCCATGCAAAGTACTTAGCCGAGCACCAAGAAAACGCTTTCTTTCAGATGAGGTGGTTGTCAGTGTTGTGCTGTAGTTCCCCACCTTACTCACTGTTTAATTTCTGCATGAAATGAAATTGAGCTCTTACAGACATTACGCTCCTTCATTAAACAGCCTAATGCTTAACTCTGCTGTGGATCACTAGAACTAATTCACGCCGTTCTTCTGAAGGAAACGGGCAATCACAGGCTATCAAAATGCATACACAGAAGAGTCTCTCATGGGGCATGTCTAGTTTTATATTTGGATGCTATTAAACTTACTGTTAATAAATTCAGATATCTTAAGCTTTTGTATCATTGTCCATCTCCACAGTGTCTGAGCGTACAGCCTTTAGAAGGCACCTTTGTCTTCCTAACAAGATTCCTGTTAAAAAGTACAGAATTTGTATTCCGATACTAAGGATTTTGTTCTCTTTTAGGATCGAAATAGAATGTATGACAGTCTGAATATGCACTCTTTGGAAAACTCCCTTATTGACATTATGAGAGCAGAGCATGATCCACTTAAAGGTATGTTATTATGCTAAATAAAGAAAAAAGGGTCATCCATTCTGCATATTTGAATTAATACTGATTGCTAATTTAGATTCTAGGTTCATATTAAAATAGCAAATGAATTATTGTCTCAACTCACATGAAAGGTCAATCTCGAGCTGCACTTTATTGAAAACATTCATTTACAGTTGTTTAAAACTTAAGCTTTAGTGTCTTCAGAGTTTTTTCTCCTTCTCTCCAAGAAATTAATAGTTAGTTTCATTTGAAATTTACTTGTCTGCTGTAGGAAATTCTACCTCAGTTTGTGAAGACACACTGTTCTGCTAGAGGTAGCCAAAAGAGGGTGGGAGGGGAATCAAACTGCTGCCAGTGTTAGCTGGTTATTTTTCCCTTTCATTACAGTGGAAGCTGAAAAGAAAATTAAGTCCACTGATAAATTCAGTTTTTGTCCTTTCAGATATTTTTTCAATCAAAGCTCCTGGAGGATAATAATGCATCTAATTGTCCAATTTCTGTTTGTCTGAAGAAGTCTAGAAATAAACTTGGGTTTAGAATGCTGGTTCCTCTTACCCTTCTGGGCTCTGTTCAAATTATTTGGCCACAACAGTAAGCATATAGCTAATATTTTTGGGCTTCAATTTTAAATCCGCTGTTCACTGTACATTAACTCACTCTTTTGAATTCTGTTTTTCCATACTTATTCTCAGGTGGTGTTTACTGTTGAACTTTGGGGCAAGCAGCCCAAGCCATTTTATTTGGCCTGATCCAATGTTACTTCATTTGTGATGTTATAATTAGACTAACACAATCTAACTTTAAAATTATGCAAGACTTCAGGCTTGCTTTGCAGAAATTAAGTCTCAGTATTGAAGCAATTGAAAAAAAGGAAAAAATAGAAAAATCTTTCTTGCTTTTTATATCGTTATTTACTCCCATCCATTATCAATTTCTAGAGGCTCCTGGAGTTAATACATATTACATTAGCACATAAGGGCCTGTGTTATCCTAATTTGAAAGACACGTTGCTAGAGTCTGCTGGTGGTTCTCTTAAGATCTGTAATCAATTGACAGACCTGTAGTATTGAGAAAGCACGTAATAGTATTGTGCAATGTAAAGCCAAAAGTGTGTGGGTTTTTTTCAAGCTGAAAATCTCTACAGAGCATCAGTAGGTGGGTAGCATTTAGTTAGTTAATTTCCCCCCCTTTAGAGTGGAAGCTGAAAGTAAATTTTCTTAGAAGTTCCTAAATCTGATCTCTTGTTTCTTACTGCCTACATAGAATTAATTTCAGTTTTAGTAATTTTATTATATAAGTCCATTATTAAATTCAGTTTCTGTCTATTCTGCATGTTTACAAAACATTACTAAGTAACACAGAGGGGTTGAAACCTGTGAACGGTTAGCCCAGTGGTAACTGCTGAGGACTAAAAGCATGCCTGTGTCATCAAAGACAAGGTTAGATCATCCCTGTTTCAAAGCATTTTTGCTTCAATTTGACACACTCAGGTGGTGACTAACATTTTCTTTGGTTATCTGAACCCAAGTCCCCCATCAGGAAGGATAATAAAATGCAAAGCTACTGTTAGGCATAAAATTAGAGAACGCGGATCTTCTGTCACAATAGACTGTCATTGGCACCTCTCACATTCCTGAAAACTAGTCGGTTTATTCCCTTTTTTCTGCGCACACTGACGTGACAAATGGAAGTGGTGGCTCTGTTCCCCCTGCCATCTCGCTGTTTTCATTTTGGCTTTATAATGCAGAAGAGTTTTCAGAGGTACAGCAAGTGCAGAAAAGACCCATTTTTCTTTTTGTTCGTCTCTTAATATTTCATTATGATACAATAAATGAAAACGATGTATTTCCAATAATAATTTTTCAGCGAGAACAAGACAAAGCTTTAAGTTTTTAAAGTGAATTGGTTTCATACATAGACGCTTCTGAAAAACTCAGTAAAGTTTCCACAGTTGTTCTGTGCTTTCTAGGGACGTGTATATATGGTTTCAGTCTTCAGTTAAGAGATTATTTTTTTTAACGGTTTCACCATCATACTCTTGCAGTGAAAATTCTGCTAAGTTTTATGTTTGAACTAAAACAGATGGAAGCCATAGATAGTGATGAATTCAAAGGAAATCCATTTTTTTATTTGAGCGCCAGAGAACAATGCACACGCCAACGGAATTTAAATAGAGTAATTGTCTGCTGTTATTTAAATTGGTTAAAATATTTTTTTCTCTTTTGAAGTTATTATTTCAGCTGAAACAGCTACATTATTAACAGTAAGACATGAGACATGTTCCTTACTGACTGAAAATGGGAAGAAGAGATCAGATCCTACAATAGGCTTTTAGTTCCTCTCTGGCCCTCTTCTGTTTAGTCACCATTAGTTGGCATTTCTGTAATTTCCTAGCAACTTTAGCTGCTTTTTTTCTGCAAGCCATGAAACACTAATTTTGTTATTTCAGCCTCTGTGGCTTTTCTTTTCACCACAGAAAATCTGACATTTACTTAAGAAACCATCATATTTGCTTGCAGAATGCGAAGGATTAAAATATTATTGTTATTTATTTGTTGTTCTTATTAATATATTACATACTTTGTTGTAAGCAAAGAATATTTTTTAACTAGAGAGTATTTTTATGACAAGTTTTTAAGTAAATCTAAGCACACTAAAACAATGCAGCTTTTATATCCGACCACAGCAGTAAAATGAAGGTCCCTGGAATTTTAAGCACGTGTTTCAGATTTAGCTGCTTACAATATCTGGAGTATGACTAAGCATCTTGTTTCAGATTTTGCACAATGCAGAACAGACACTGTGTACTAGCTCACAGCTTTAAGTTTTGCGATTCAAGATCCATTTCAGGAGACATACAACTTTCACCACTTCTGCTTTCATGAACTTGGAAAAAACTTTATTTATTATAAACCGAAAGCTAAGTTTATGCCTGCCAAGAAATTGTTTATAGATGCATAGTTTCAGCTTCACTTAGACAAAGTTTAGCAATTACTACAGATGTGATCAAAAGGAATATGAAATTTTTATCTTTCAATAAGACATTTTTTCAAGGTAGGTTAATAGGGAATAGATATTTGACTTCACTAGTCATTGCAGCAGAAATACTAATGATATTAAAACTAACCTTTTCCGTGCAGCTTTCTTGAAACACATTTCACAATAAGGCATTAACTAATGTTTAAGATTATTCCATCCAATCAATGGAATATAAACTGAAGTTAAAATTAATAAAAGTTAAAATAAACTAACTCATTTTTACATCATTGTTCTTAAATACCCTTTTTATTCTTCTGATAGCCTTAAAACTATTTTGAGAGAAGAATTACAATATTGATAGCCTGAAATACATGGGTATTGGTACTATAACTCTTTTCCAGGTATCTCTCTTGTGTACTTGCATTTTTTTCCCCCTTCTCCCCCAAATACCAATGCTTCTTGATGTCAAGACCTTGAAGACTTGGATTCTAGATATTTTAGAAACAGGAAAGCCAGTACGTTTGGACTAAAACAGTTTATGGGAAAAAAACTTCAAAGAAATGGTTATATTTTGTATGGAATGTGTTGGAATTGAGGAGCAGGTCATTTAATGGAATTAATTATCTACTGTTTTAAACATTTTTCTAGTAAAGACTGTGGAATTTTCCATGTAACTTAAGGGCTTGGTTTTTGTAATCCAAGAGTATTGCTACTGTACTCAATTTACAATTCATTTCTGTTTCCTGACCAACAAAACACTCTTACAGCTCTGCAAGCTAGATGTAGGGTAGTACTGAACTTGAATTAGCCATAGCTATATTAGCAGGAATATTAACTTTATGTTGAAATTTTCTTCTGTTTCTTTGTGAGGGGCACAACAAATTTTGTAGGAAAGTTACACAAAGATACTTCTTTTTTTTTTACAGATAGTAATAAATAATAAAAGTAAAACACTATTATTTGGCTTATCAGTGGGGAAAACTAACTTGATGCACGTAGAAGTCTGTCTTGATTTTCTTGGTTTTATTTTCCCTTTAAATTGTTTTAGTTGAGCTTTTCAGCTGTTAGACATCCATCTTTTAAAAACGACCTGCTGGCGCACGTTCAGTGAAGTAAAAAGAAAAGCATTGGTGACTCAGCAACACAGCAGAGAACATTTTCTTACTTTGCATATGGTAACTTCTGTTTCCAAAGAAATTTGTTTTATATTTTGTGTTATGAAGCTGTAAGGTTTAGAGTTATGCAGTTGCTTCCTAGAGTAGTTCAAATTGCGCTCTGAAAAGAGTTTTTAGGATGAATAAAAAAAGTATGGAAGGAAAAACTTCACTCTTATTCATAAAAGAGACTTTGAAATTTTACATACAGATTGTTTCCTCTTTCTGTCATAGAAACTTTTTATGATAAAAGAATGTATTTAAGACTGATAGACTGATTAGCCTAAATAGACTCAATTGACTATCAGAGACAACACATTTGGCCTCATTATGACTTACGTAATTCTTACACAACTGTTTGAAAGTGTAGTATGCAGGATTTCTGTAACTAGGTGTCATCGAAACGTGGTTTTGCACTGTTGTCTTAACTACGCTGATTCAAAAACTGAGCTTTCTGGAACTGCTGCAGTCCTTAGCCATTCACCGATCTGTTAAAGTAGTTTGGGAAAAGCTTAACTTGGAAGCTTTTTCTCTTATAGTCAGGAGATCTCTTGATAAAAGAAAGATGTGAAGGGACTTTGTGATTCTCGCTCTCTTCATTCAACCATTTAAGACTTTTTCTTTTTTGAAAAAAAGGGGAGGAGAGTAGACATGAAATATCAAACTTGTGAAACTGTGAGTCATCAATGTTTAAAGCAGTCATTATATTAAAACATTTGGGATAGATTTAAGTATATGGGGATTCCTCTAACAGTTTACTTAAATAGGAATAGAAAGTATGCATTTCCAAAAGTAGATACGAAGAGTGAGCAAGCACAACTATATCTGTATGCTCAGAAGGATCATACCAAAAAATTTAAATTTTGCCCATATTAGTAACATGAGATTACAGAAATGTCATTAAAACTAAGTTTGTTACTCTTTCCTCATGGTTTGGATTAGCAAGACTTTTAGCTGGATTTAGTGGATAAACTAGCCCACCAAAATTTATTTGCAAGCTTTTTATTTTTTTCTGTCCTTACAGAAGAATACATTGTGAGAAATACATACCAGGCAGTTCTGGTAATGTTAATCACATTTAGATATGGAAAAGGGGGCTAAATTCAATAGAATTCCAGTTGCATAAGACATGTCAGACATACCTGCTTCTCCTTAGCAATGGTATTTTGAATTTAGCCACGATACAGGAGAATTATTAACTGGTGGTAACGTGATGAAGTTACAAGTTCAGGTTTGCACAGAGAAAATTTCTGTAATATGATACTTTATGATACAGTACTGTATTTGTTCCAGATAGCAGCACGTTATTAATTTTGGATGCTGTAGACTAAGTTCTGTAGAGACAGTGAAGTGATTACTTTTAATTTCTTGGGAATGGAATATGTCTACTATTTAAATATTAGATATTCTCTGACTAGTTTGTAGTTTATTTTAAACTAGTAAATAATCTTTATATAATATTAAAATTTCTTTTTTAAGCAGGAGGAGGCCACTAGAATCGCTAGACTATCTATTGAATGGTTTATACGATTTTAGATCACTGACATTGATGTAGGATGGGATTAGATAGGATTTATAGCGAGGGCAGTTCTTCAAATGGAATCTTTCTAAAAACACGTTGAACATGCAGTGAAAATAGCTGACTAAAAAGAAATATGTGATAAAATCAAAGTAAATTGCCATTATTTAATAAATAACTGTTAAAATGTCATAATTCGTAAAATACCATACAATTACTCCCATCTTTTGTATTTTATACAAGCGATATTTTAAAGTGAGGTTTAAGATTGCATATGTCCATTTAACTAGACTAATCTGTTAAAAAATATTGTAATCTGAGCTCTGTATAGGCCTGATCTTCCACCCAGTTCCCCACGTGAAGTGTTCTGAATTTATGTATATCATTGAATTCAGGTGGATGCCCTAGTAGAAACACTGCATTTTGCTTCAACAGATCAGTCTGAGGGCTAAGAACCTAAGTTAACGTATCAAATAGCAGTGATTGTACTTTGAAAAAGTAAGCAAACCTTCCATGTTAAAAATGTTTTTAAGGTTGTCAGTCCAAGTACTAGACAAGGTAGTAAACACAAGTATTAAGTTCACCAGAAGGCAATAATACGAAGTCTGATTACATTGAAATAACCATGTAAATAAGAAGTATCTGCAGCTGTACATCTACTGAATTCTGCGTTGCTCATTTTCCTTTCTAACCCTGAAATCATTCATTATCTGAGCTTGCAGATTCATCTCGGTACTGCAGCATGATTGGGTTTCTCTGCATTTGTGTGACTCGGTTTTTACGCTGCAGCAGTGGTCCCGGCTCCTTAGTGCGCTCTCTCCCCGCTATTTAATGAGGAGTGCTTTACTATTTCCACTTTTCCAGTTTGGCACCTGTGTTTCAGGTGCAGCTTATCTGTGACTCCATAGGCAGGGGGGCGAGGGGGGGAAGCAAAAGAATGCAAAACTAGAGTTGTAAACCCAGAATTTACTGTCTTCTAAAACAGTTTTCCTCTCCAGGTGTTGACACTGGTGGACTTCTCTCTCCTGCTAGGCCTTAAATCTGACCTCTTTTTCTGTAGTAATTACAGAAAAAAGAAGTAGTGTATCTTTTGTCTCCCTTGATGAATAGGAAAAGAAGATAAATGTAAACAGGCAGGGAGAAAGACTGTCGCCACAGGCTGGAGGTTCAAGATGAGATAATAATTTTTCAGTTTCTATTGTTATTCTAGATAGATCCAGCATTCTGATTTGCAAGAAACAGCTCATATTGTTGCAAGCATTTCTATAGCTCTGCATATAAACATGATGGTGACAGTAAATAATCTTGTAAAATCCTTGCTGTTAGGCAAATGAGTATTACCTTTACAGACCAAAGAGCTAAGAAGTAAAGCAAAGTGCCTTATTATACACCAGGCTGAGCAAGCCAGTGGCAGCTCCCAGATTATAATTTAAGGATGCCTTGTTCCTAATTCTTTTCCTATTATACCAGCATGCATTGCTAGAAGGGCAGAATATTTATAGTTCCAAGAAACATTAGTTATAGCTGTAAATGTTCAGCATGACAGAAAAAATGGTTTGTATGTTACAACTGGACATCTTGAAGATAGGGAACATGAGGACAGAGGCTCCTGCAAATTTTTTTTAGTACCTTGCCGAAGCCTGCTCAAAAATTCTGTAGACGTTGGAGAAGACAGCAGAGTCCCTTTGGGTGGCATTCAGCTGTGTTCTTCCAGGAGACTGCCATTGCCCTTCACTGCTTTCTCCACGCTTTCAAATTCCAAAGCAAATAGTCCTACCGAATCTGCAGGTGTTCTGATACCATTAATTCTCATAATAATGAAATCTCTGGGAAGAGAAATAATATGTGGCTGTATAAAAATCTTTTTGCCACAATTCCTGTAAATAATAAGGCTGGATAAAATATCCTAAATGATCTTAATTCTTGCTATTCTGAAATCTGGGGTGTAAGAGTTCATAATGTATATTTTTTCTATAGTTTTTGGTAGAAAATTGTCACATTGGCTTCCTAAAGGGGAAGACCAAAACTTAAACCCTATTACTTACCGATTTTCAGCAAAAAGGTTTTTTATTTAACCCCAAAGGTGTCCCTTGGGACACAGAACCACTATTTCGAGAACTTTCCAGTCTTGCTTCTAATCATATGGGTTTACCAACAGTACGGGGAAAAAAAACACCCCAGTGTATGCTAGGCATTGTTAGACAATCTTCATATGTGGATTGCCGATGTGGTTTTCTTTCTTCTTTTTTTTTTCTTTTTTTTCCCCCCCCTGTCTGTCTTGTTAGAAGAGTGAGCCTTATTAGGGTATGATGGTGTCTTACTGATACTTAATATCTTGCAAGCCATCTGCATATATATTTCCCTTTAAACCTGTGTGAGTTGAAAACACCCATTTCTTCCAGACTGGATTCTTCTTTATGCTTCCACAAACATTTTCATTTCCTCCAAAAGATTTAAAGTTTAAGTTACAGTATTTTTTTTTTATATGTGCTTACAGATTATAAGCAAGCAAGTATGTGTTAATAGCAAGATAGATGGAAATGCAGTTTTTTGCACATTAAAGCACACTTCTTACAAACACAGAAGCTATTGTAAATGTCTCTCTAGGTCAGTATGCACTACTGGTAGGTTTGCAGCTTCCTGTAAACCGAAAACGTCCTCTTTAATAAAAAAGAATTTGTAGTGAACAGACACTTCAGGTGTGCATTTTAAAGCATTATCTAACTATTAAAGTATAACATGCCACCAACATAGTAAAATGCAACACTTGAAAAATTCTGAGGCCAGGATATGAGGCTTTAATGTGTTTTTTATTCAATGTAAAATGTTCAAAATTCTACCTATCATATTCTTTAATTTTGTAAACCAGTACTCTAGTTTTGACAGAATTACTGAAAAATATTAAATACAATGGTTATATGTAATACACCAAGATACAGTCATAAACTGGTTAATAAAATTTTAATTCCTTAATTCCTATTAACATGATTTTTCTTAAATTGATTCAGTAGTGAAGCACTAAACTGTAGAAATGCCACTCTGTTAAGCAATGTGCATAGTACGGTTATTCACAGTCACTATGAAAGAGAAGACTAAAGCAGTCAGCACTATTTCTGGGTGTCATGAAACAAAAAGTGGCTTTATCCTATTGGAGCTGATCCCAAAGCACATTGCAGATCTTATGACCAGAGAATTAAGGTTAAGAAGTCTGTTCTTGTCAGCTTTAACTTGGGTCAAGGGTATTGTTGGTTAATGTGCTTGGAGTTAAATATTAGCTCTTTATTTCCCTTAGGCAAACTGGAAATATAGTTTATATTTAAATTCTAATCAGTGATTTTTCATTATTTTTTTCTAGCAGAATAGCTAAACCCTCTGCATTTGTTTTGTTTTGTTCTTTGGTTTTTGTTTTCTTTTAAGGTCGCTTGAGTTATCCACATCCAGGGACTGACAATCTTCTGATGTTAAATGGTAAGTGCTAATCTTATAACAGTTTCTAATTATCTCTAGCTTAGCTTAGGTCTGACATGTTGGTATAAAATTATACTATTATATTCTGTTATTGAATTACTTGCCTCTAGTCTTCAACGCTGATGGGACTGTTGCCATTTTTCAGAGTTGAATGGCAAGAGCTAATCTTGCAACAGCCTTTCATTATGTCTAGCTTATTTGAAATCTGAAATGCTTGTAACGATGCACTGTTCTTTTTTGTTCTGAAGCAAACCAGTGGTATGTTCTCCAAAAATCTGCTAGAAATCTATTGCACAGAAACAGCAATTAGAAAAATAAGGCCAGAAAAGCATGTTTTTCTATCTTGTGTAAATAAAGGGTGAATTAGATACTTTCTGTTACACTTATGTGAAATACCATTTTATTTGTATTGGGGTTTTTAGAACTGGCTTTGTCAAGTATGTTTCTAACTGCGAAATATGCTGAAGTTAGAGTTCATGTTCACGTTCCTCTCCCAGTAGGTCAAACTTCATGAACATCTGCTACTCAGTGAAGGCATGAACTTTAGCCTTTGTTCAAGGCTAAAGAAGGAAGCAGAGCTTGGTAATCCATCTAAGTCAATAATAAATCAGGGGTTTTGCACACAAATGTTTTCTACATTGGGAAAAATTAGAGCAGTAATGCCACAGCTTCTCTAGATTAGAAAAAGTGGAAGCTGGTCTACACAAAGCAAGTACACTTTGTCATTGACTTGATGGGTCTAAAAGTTACCAGTAAAGACCTAATTATTAAAAAATACAGTAAAAAAAGTTATTTCAGGTTTGTTGTTCTGTGAAGCTCTTTTTAAATTGTCTTACCCTTCTGCACAGTCATTTACACTTGCGCAAATGGATATAAAATATAAAAAATACCTAATTTTCCTTGTGTAAATGTTTAAAATTTTAAGGAAATTCAGGTTTAGCTTTGTACCCAATAAAGGAAAATACCGCACAACAGGCATTTGAAGAATTAGGTCCTTTGGTATTGAATAGTTCTTTAAGATAATGGAGTATTTTGAAAAGTGAAAAAAGCTACTTAACTGTTGAAATAGAATTGATGTTTAGCCCACACAGGCCATAATCCTGATTCCTGGTCAGAAACTCCATTGAATAGTGATGTGCTTTGATGTTAGAACATTTACAACAATTAACTTTCTGTATTAACTGCAAATGTAAGACCTGTTCTGCAAGCTGGTTTGTTGAGGTGGCATATGTGCAATTGTCGTTATCTGCTGATTTATAATGAATTGTTAGATGGGAAGGTATTAAAAACTAAGAAATCTTATGAGCAACAGCGAAATATTTCAATGCAGTCAGTGTAAGAAATTTATATTTTTTTAGTTCGTTTGTTTTGATACTTAGAATGATGAGCTTCTTGTTTTATAGTTTTGTGTGCTAAAAGAGCACATGGTAAGCATTGTTATTCAATGAGATATCTAGGAATAAAGGTTTTTGCTATTATCATGGACATTGGAAAAATGCATCTCAGTGGCACCAGTCTATCCTGAAAATCTTACCACAGAACTAGAATAAGCACTGAAGAATATCTTGTTTGGTTATTAATGCTGACAGGATTTCCACTGTAATTTGGAAGGTAGCATTTAATGTGACTGCTGTCCTCTAAAAGCTGCAGTATTATTTCCAACCTTCAGTAGGTGAGATAAAAATAACAGTTTTGAGTATCTGAAAGACAGGTGCTGCAATACCTAATTTTTAGGTGCGTCCTTTAGAATTTAATTCAGAGCCTTGGTTTAGACACGTCAGCTCTCTACCATGTCCCTGGAGAGTCTGACGTCCCCGTCAGTGCAGTCCAGTGCAATCACGTGTACTGATCAGTGGCACCCCAAGTTGGAGTGTCTGAACTGCAGCTCCTTACAGCTGGAGAGCAGAAGGACTGGCAACAGCTTCTGGGAAGCTCCGGCTGCTCAGGCTCTGCACAACATTTCTGTCTTTCTTAGCAAGAATTGCGGGGCTTCCTCCAAATGCGCGGTAATGAGAATTACAGCTTAAACACTTGCTGATAAGTTGTAGACTTCAGTTTCCTTCTCTGTTTAAGTGGATTCAAGCTAACATTTCCCCATATCCCTGTAATTGGTACCTTGGAGGGAAGAACAGGGGAGAGGAGAGGTGCTAATTCAGACTCACATTTGTCCTTCACTTTCTCAGTAAGTGTAGTAATTGGTACAAGAAGGAGCAGGAATACCAGACCTTTGTGAAACAAAAGCACCGACATTTTTAAGGATCCTGGGCCCACCTACGTGTGCACTAATACTTAACACTAGATCACAACCCTCACTGGATTTTAATTGGCTTGATTTTAGACGACCAGTATCTCTGGATCCCAGTAAGGTTCTGATATGAGCCAGGCTGGAATTCCTCAACCCATTTAAGACTAAGCAGTTCTAGATAAAACTTATTTTTAGCTAGTTTTTCCTCTTCTTACATGATAGATCTTTTCCAGCTCATTTAAAGTGTACTTACTGAACTGTACCTAATATTAATATTTACAGTTTTCATTATTTAAATTAATGAAGTGAACCAAGGGAAAGCTGATTTATGTGTTTTAATAAATTATATATCTGATAATTATATCTCTTGTTTCAGCTCAAGCTGTAAAAAAAGCAATGCATTTTTAATGACTGTTATCTCTCAAAAGTCAAAAAAAGATACTTTGGAATGGGTTTACCTGAGTACATCTTTAATTGTCGACTTAGAACCTTTTTGTAGCAAGTAATAATGGAAGAGTCCAATTTGTTGGGGTGTAGGGTGTTTTTTCCCCATTATAGGGCTCACCCGCTTTTATAGTTTTAATGCATTGAATTTTTTTAATGGCTATTGAAACATAATTCACCATTTGATTAGTTTAGCAAGGGAATATTAGACTTTCCATCTTAGAGACACTATAGCTGGCTGGGCTTCTAAAAAAATGTGTTTTACTTCAAACAGAAGTTATTAAACTTCCTCTACAGGAATTGCTAAATGAATTTCTGTAGTCTGTTAGGCATGCCAAACTTGAATGGTCTCTTTCAGCCTTAAAATCTATAAAGATGTGATTTCTAAAGAAATCTTAATAGAATTTAGGCACTCACATCCAATAGAGTAAAATGGGAATTAGGCACCTACCTCCTTTAGTCTAGACTCTTGGGAAATTTTTGCCATAATTGTTTATGGATTTCTTTAAATGACAAATAAGTATTAATGAAAAAGGCTTCATTAATTCACTGTCACCATTTGATCGTTAAATCAGGAATGTTAGTGACAAATAGTATTTTATTTTACTTTCTATCATAAATTTTGTAGTTACCTTTAAACATAGGACGCCTTGCCTACAGTTTTTCCTGTTATACGACATAGTATTTTGAATTCAGTTCAGTCGTTCAGTTGAGCTATTTAAATATGTACATATTTGATCTCTGTTATATATTTGAAATATGTGTCTGAATAAAATAGAAATGATACATTTACTATGTGTGTGATAGCATTGCTCACATAATGTTCAAAGTTATATTGTCTTCATGTTAGATAAACATGTACAAAAAGTGTATTTACTTCTGTCTCATTTCTATCTCTGAGCTGATTTCAGTTGCATAAAGGGAGGTATTAATTTTTTTTACAGGTTTAAGCCTTATTAGTATGCAACTTCAGAGATATAGAAACAGAAGGTTTTAAGTATAAGGGAATGTCTTTGTTGTATGTACAGAACCCTTAATGTTCAAAGGTTCCAAGATTATTTGACTTCATTTCTATTGGGCATTATTATACTTCTTGCATGTGTTGCCTGTTCTATATTTTCTAGAAAAAAAGCGTATCTCTTGTACTTTCTCACTCATTTCAAACCTTTCAGAGGTTTTGGCTAATTAAGATATCCAGCTTTATAGACTAAAAGATAAAAAAATAATTCTCTATGACTTACTATTTCAGGAAGTTCAGGAAGGAGGGAAGAATTTTAATCTTTCCTTTTTTTATTTTTGTAAATCAATTATTTGCCTGCACTGTCTGGCCTCTCCTAAAGGACTGTCTTCCCTGCAATTATTTATCTAAACATATGCACTAATTATGTAGATCTATATATTAAATACGTAGAATCACAGAATGGTTTAGGTTGGAAGGGACCTTTAAAGGTCACCTAGTACAACCCCCCTGCAATGAGCAGGGACATCTTCAACTACATCAGGTTGCTCAGAGCCTCATTCAGCCTGACCTGAAATGTTTCCAGGGATGGGGCATCTACCAACTCTCTGGGCAACCTGTGCCACAGTTTCACCACCCTCATTGTAAAACATTTCTTCCTTATATCTAGTCTGAATCTCCTCCTCTTTTAGTTTAAAGGCATCACCCCTTGTCCTATTGCAACAAGGCCCTGCTAAAAAGCTGTCCCCATCTTTCTTATAAGCCCCCTTTAATTACTGAAAGGCCGCAATAAGGTCTCCCTGGAGCCTTGTCTTTTATATGTTTATATATATATATATATATAAAAAAAAACCCCAACTGTATATATAGCTCAATCTATAATGAGATTTAGGTAATGTGTATATTTATACAGACCACATGCTTTGTGAGTGTATGTGCTCTGAAAGGTGTAAAACATTATTTGCATGTTATTTTAATGAATACAGAAATATTTCTGATTGAATCTAATATCTTCAGAAAGAATAATCTCATTGCTTACAATGTACTACAAGTTTGAGTCAGTGGAACTGTTTTCACAAGTAGTATCTGGCCTTTGAAAGGAAGTTCATATATATGTAATGTGGAGAGATTAAAATATTGAAGTTTCATCAAGATAGGATATGTTTGCTTTAACACATCATATTTTTAGTAACAGTAAGATTTTGTATTTACTGTTACTGAGACCACTTACCTATAATAAAACCATTGTGGTCTTCAAGTGTGGATAAAAATAGGAAAAAATAACGACTTCTCCAAAAACATACATTTTGATGTTAATAATCACATTCATTGCAGCAGTGCCAACAGGTTGTCTAAGAATGGGATCTCATTTTTCTAGACACAAAGTGGCAGAAAATCCCTGCCCAAGCTAGTTTGCAATCTAAATGGACATGACAGATAAATACCAGGGAAGGGGGTTTGCCATACAAGTAAAGTAAATAATGTGACAACATCAAGTACAGTTATTTTACCATTTTTTTGATTTCATTGTTTTGCTGAAGCAAAGAATACACAGATAACTTCAGTACATCATTGCCATTTCCATATATATATAAAAAATACTGCAGGAGCCGCCCTTTTAAGTTGAATTGCGTTGGGGTTTTTTTAGCATTTTAATAACCCTTTTGTGTTTCTCCTTGAAATTACTGTTGTATATTTTTAAATGCACAAAGAAAAACAGGTGTTCTGTGACAAAGTATTTTTATGCATATCAGCTTGTTTTAACTATGAAAATACAAGAAAATGGCTTTTGCCAAAAGATGCATTTGTATATTATTGTTTGAGAAAGAGTGTGGTACTGCAGTCGTTGCTATGGATGTGATGCACTTGAATTTTCCCTGGTTATTCTAGTTTTCTTTGTGGAAGGAAAAAAAAAGGTATACAGGGGGGTTAGATGAGGGCTTAGTGACACTACTGCTAATGCTACGTGGGAGTCATTTTGGCCAAGAGTCAGAAAAGCTTGGTACGTGCTGCAACACTGACGTAGAACTGTGTGTCTCCTAAGTGCCTGACTTCGGAGGAAAACAAGGCTGAAGTTTGGCGTTAGTCTCCCCGTGCAGCAGCAACTAACGAGCTAACTAATCACGTAAAAGAATACATTATGTTTTGTGGATTTTTTTTGATGTGGTGAATCTGAATGTCGGTGTTTCCACTCGGTTAGATACCCAAATCTCTCTGCTAAAGTTGGCTTTTCTATTTTGACTTACTAGTAGAAAGCTGGAGGATCTGAAAAACTTTAAGCAAAAGACTGTTCTTATCGGTAGTAATTCTATCAGATGAAAGCAAATAAATTTGAGTTCAGTGCAAGTTGGATAGGAATATGATGATTGTTGTGTAACAAATCCACAGTTTTAAGGGAGAGAAAACAAGGAGAGATGTTTCCAGAATTCCATAAGGAATCCACTGAATTCCTAGTAGGAATGAGTCAAAATAACAAAGAAAAAAAAACTCTATACTTAACTAAAAATTTTGAAAAACCTTGTGCAAATGGGAGGTACCAGGATATAAGTATTTAATAATACGAGAACGGAAGAGTGAATGACATTTACAAATCACTGAGTTTATAAAGCTGCATGTATTTCAGTGTCCCAGAACCACAGCTGCTTTTTGGGAGAGATGTATGCATGAAGCCCTAGTAAAATCAGAACAATAATGCCGAGACCCAGTAATCTTTGTTCATAAATGTTGCTATAACATTATGGCTTATAGTAATGTTTTCTATTTGGATATTGAACTACAGTGCTGCAATGATTACAGTAATCTTTCTCAGATACAAAGTCTGTGAAACAGGAATTGAAAATACTTTATGGAAACGTAACTAAGAAATTACTTGGAGCTTAATAGTTTTTGTGTTAGTAATCTGTCTATTTTTAGTTTCCTAGCCTTCGGGCAGAGAAGTGATCGGTATGGTCTGCTGAACTGTAGCTATAAGCATGATCTCTTTAAGACTCTTGCAAAACTCAGAAGTTAGGAAAATCTTGGATTTACTTGCAGTCTGTCAGAAATTGTTGCTTTGCCTTTGTGCAGTGTTTTTGATACAATGCTATTTCTTGTGACTTGTGCCCCGATTTTGTTTGCTACCACAAGGAGTCTTTTGTTTCAAACAAAACCTTGCGGTTAATTTTTTGCTAGGTCTTTTCATGAAAAAGGAAGGTCAGGCTTATAGCATTTGTATTGTCACTGCAAAGGACTGTACAAACTGTTCCATGGACCAGGATGTTTCTGTGATTAATTTAATGCTTGCTACATGCTTTTTAAAGTAATATTTTCCTTTTTAAAATTTCAGTACCCGATGTGTTATTTAGACACTTGTGTAAGATACAAATCACACTTGTGAGGATGAGTTACAAAGTTACTATAATTTATGCATCCATAATTAACATGAAGCTAAGATAAAGACAAGTTGAAATATTTTAAAGTATGTTCTTTACAGCGGGTGCCAATGTCAATTTAGTAGTAAAATAGTATGGTATTTAAGTGAGACTTCAGTTTAGTGCATTCTCATCTAGAATTATCAGTAGCAAGTGCCAATACATATTTTTACTTATTGCTTACCCACATAGTTCTTTGTATCTTAAATATTTTAATATGTGGGCATGATACAGTTATTTGACATTTTACAATTTGTCCTTTGTTTGCATGCAGCGAGGAGTTATGGGCGAAGACGAGGTAATTCACTTCTGTTTGTTACAGTACAATTAATTCTGATTGAGCTGTTACTGATCATTATGATTAATTAATCCAGACCATTGATTATAAACGCTTATCTGCATGTTGTCTTAGTTTGGTGAAGATGGAGGGTGTGAGGGAAGGGGAGGGGTGCAGTCTGGATTGTTACAATCATTGATCTCTTTCTTTTTAGAGCTTGAATTACAAATCCTTTAATCAGTTAAAACGCTGTAGTTCTAATCATAATTTAGTTCATGCTAATTGCTACTGCTTGCAGTTGTCCCCTTTAAAAGTATACAGTTTGATAGTTGTTCTTCTAATTCATCTTTGTGTGCTTACGTAGAAGTGATAGCGTACAGAGTGAAAACTAAAAGCCTTTCATAAACTTAGCAAGAAATCCAATAGATGACTCTCAGAAATAGTAAACAGATTTTCGTAGTATATGCTCACTGACTTTGGAAAAGCTATACGCATTTAACTGTATGCGATGGATGTGACCATCGGTTGTTATAAAGACCATATAAAGCATGCAGCAAAAACATTAAGGTCTTCGATAACTTCCAGTATTCGCAACATACACATAAGTTCACGTGTCTCTCTTGATGTCTGCATTGGTTCATAACTGGTTGCTTGGTAGCCCTGACGTAGAGCGGAGTGATGATCTAGATCACGGTCAGTGTCTGTAACAGTATGGTGTTCTCACGATTCCTGGCAGATTCTGCTTAATTTTTTTCACTGTCATAAAACAAAAAGAAACAAGTGTTTGAAGGGGCTTATCCTCTTAGTTCACAGTCATTGGGAGAAATGTGAAAGCCTAGCAAACTACCCTTTCGCTGTCTGCCTCTGAGAGACATTTAAAGGTGAAGAGGAGGGAGAAGAAAGTATTAGTAGTCATATAGAGCATGTTAACTCTAAATGTGTTAATCCATTGTCCTCTAAATGTGTTAATCCATTGTCCTCTATGTCGTTTTAGCTCTCTGAGGAGCTACTGTGCTTTTGGCAAACCTTTACCCACATTAAAGTAAAACTGACCTCTCCAATATCACTTCAGAACATGTTCTGATGGTTTAATTTGTACTGACAAGAGAGCCTTAGATTCTCATTGTTCTGAGATTTTAACATTGGCCGGTGGGTAAAAAATAAATTATTCTGAGGATTATTCTTTGATTATTTTTCCCCCTATGTACTTGTGTATATTGTAAATTGGAATTATCTAAGGAGAACTTTTAGAGAAACACAAAAACCTAATTTTCATGGTCCAAAGAGACACCTTCCTTAAGTATAAATTGTATGTTCTTTTTTAAAAAAAAGAACAAACACTTAAACCACACACACACTTAAATGCTTTTGTGGCAATATTGTAATGCCAACAAATTTATTAAAATGGGCATGTCTTTAAGTCACTTAAGTTTCTTTTTTCCTGCAGTATAGAGACTTGCAGAGGTAAAGAGCAAGTCTCTGTGCTTTTTACAAAGATAACCCAGCTAAATCACAGTCATTTTAGATTTACATTTAAGATGTTAAGAATAACTCTCATATATTAGTGAAAATTCCACTTTTTTCCTGTGAGTTCCTCCAATTTGAGTCTTACTTCTTCCTTCAGCCACGTTTTCCTTTCGCTGTCATTATAACAGCTCCATATGCTCTATCATTCACATCAGTAATTCAGAAATCCATTGTTATACCCCCCTTTCTTGATCATGTAACCAAATATTACCAGTTCTTTGTATATGTGTTTAAGATCCAACCATTCTTACTAGTTTGCATAAGTGAAACTCATACCCGCATTACTCAGCTGCTGCAGTCTTCGTAGTGTGATCTTGCTCCTCTTATGTCTAAATAGATGATTTACAAGAAGAATCTGCCTGGCTGCTTCTTCTAACTGTGTTAAGTTTCTGTTTCTCCCTTGCTTCCTTGCTTTTCTGCCCCATTGAGCACCAACTAGATGCCTCCACTTCTAAAGACACTCTACTGATCTGTTACCTAGCTGTTGAATGCATCCTTACGATAGCAAGCAAGGGTGCCATCACTTGCTCCCCACTAGTCATATTCTCAAAACATGCATATCATCATTCCTACAGGAAAGGAGGAGCTTGCTACAGCTTTCTGTGTTTACTGTTCTCCTCTCCATCGGATGCTATTTAAGACATAAATGTGAAATGCCACCATAAAGACGTTGTAGTTACAGTCTTTGTTACTTAGTACAGTCCTGTGGTTCTGCTTTTATTTTGTGATCCTTGGGACGTTTTATTATGTTTGGTTCTTTTCTATCATCTTTATGTTTTCATTTGGTATTTTTGATGTACTACATTTTTATTATGGATTTAGATACCCAACCAGGGTCATCAGGCGTTACCACAACATAGGCCATTGGTCATGATGTTCGCTGTGGGTTCTCCAGCCTTGTCTTTAAGCACTTGATTCTTGGGTGGTCTTCTGGAAATGAATGGCTTTCACACTGCTCTCACCCCTAGCTGATAAGCACAATGTCTGCAGGTGTTCCTACAGGGCTTTCCTGGTAGCATTCCCCTGAGAGGACATAAAATGTACAGACGGCAGTATGGCTCACAGCTAAGGTAGTGCAGGCTCGGCTCTCAGGGACCTGCTGCTGCGTATGGGTTTGCAGTGGGTGAATCTGGAAGAAGTTGGCTATTTGAGATAGAAAAATTAACTTGCTTCCAAAAGCATGCTAGGTTGTTCTTTGGTTTTGCTTGCTTGCTTTCTTGTTTTTGGAAAGCAGTTGAATTCATTAATAATTACTTAAAAAACAAGTGAGAGAGAAACAGGAAAAATTGCACTTGATAAGAAACGTGCACTTCAGTGATGGTGGGGGGTTTATTTTGCTTCACAAAAGTGTTTATTTTGGGGCTTTCTGCAGATAGAAGACTGGCTTCTGAATTTGCAACCGTCATTAATCTTTCTGTTGCTAATCTAAAGCAGTGAAAGTTTAAATAAGCTAAGATGCACATCCTGACCTTCCGAGTTGTTTCGTTTTGGAGTTCTCTAAAATTTGTAAATATGAAATAGGGGGGAAATAAGTGGGACAGAATTACCATGTTTTCATTCCCCCTTGCCATCTGTACATCTGTTTTGATCAGTTTGCATTTGCAAAGCCATCCTGTGAACTTCTTGGATTTTACACTTGCTTTTCAGGGTAACTATAATTTTACTGCAGGTTGCTACATGTTAGGAACCACCACGAGACTTCCCCCCAAAACTGTGGTAAATTTGAAAGCGAGAAGCATAAATCAGCACTGTGACTCACTTTTCAAGTGTTACATTTTGCACATTTATTAAAATTCTCTTTTGCTTTCTTAGAATATGAATCCGTTCTTACATTATCAGCATCAGATGCCTTTAAAAGAGACGAGAAAACATACCTATTTGAAACTTCTTACTGTGTACATGTGTTTTCTGTTTCGCTCAGTTTCCCTCTGTTCAATTAAATTGTAAGATTTTTTTAGGCATGAAGGTGGTGGAAGTTATTGATTTAACTTGAAGCTAAACCAAAGGCAGACTAATGAAACTCACCTAAGCAGCCCTCAATATGATCTCTTCATAAATAAGACCCTTTATTTCAAAGCAAATTACTACTTTCCTACTGGTTGCAGCAGAGTAACTGCAGTATGGTGTAGTATGCTTACAGTGATGTCAGCTTGCAATCTTGAATTTCCTTTTTGAAGTTTAATACATTTTTCATTTTCTTAATTTTTCTTTAAACTAATGTATACTTTTCTAATATCCAGACTGCTGTTCCTCCATTCCCTAAAATTACTTAACCATGTACTGCCACAAAATTATTTTAATGTATATTATTATCTTTTCTTTTTAAGGCCGTTCTTCCCTCTTCCCAATAGATGATGGTTTGCTGGACGATGGTCACAGTGATCAAGTTGGAGTCTTGAATTCACCTACCTGCTATTCAGCTCATCAGAATGGAGAACGAATTGAGCGTTTTTCTCGGAAAGTGTTTGTTGGAGGTCTTCCACCAGATATTGATGAAGGTGAGCTGCCTGAAAACTAAGCAAACTAAGTTTGGAGGGAGAGAGAAAGAGACATTTTGAGAAAACTTAAACGAAATAGTAGAAATAATCCACCCTGCAAAATAATGTTGTCGTGTAAAAGGCTACCACTATATATATATTTTTATGAGAGTTGATAGATATGTTGAGCTTAATATCATGTGACGTCATCCATCTCTCCTGATTTTGAGATGGTTCAGTTGTCTCTGCTTCTGCACTTGGAGATTGTAGAGTTGCACATGATGCCTGGAATCTGTGCTCCTGCTTACCTTGCAGATTCCTTTCAAATACGTCTTAGCTCTTCATAGTGTCCTCTATCTGTGCCTGCTTTATTCTCTATTCATAGAAAACTTCTATTAGTAACTGGATTTCAAATTCTATTTTACTATTACCTGAAGATCTCAGAAGTGGTTTAGAAAGGTTAATATTATTCCTGTTCATAAACAGAGAAACTAAGGCAGAGGAAGGTCAAGTGGCAAAGCACTCTCTGATGCACTGAACATAGAATGTACCAGAGAAGCTCAAATTGTTATGTGATGCAGCTGGAATTGCTTTGTACAATAGTGCTGATTTGAAGTAATCATGCTGTTTAATATTAGGTTTCTCCTGTGCAGATAAATGTAAATTACATCCTAGCTTTGTAATGTAAACAGAAGTCCCTTTACAAGATTCATTGTAATCCTAGAGTAACTTGCAAACCAAAGCTGACTGTGGTTAATTAACTTTCAGACATGGAGAGACCATATTTTGGTTTCAACTTCATTGTGATGCTCTCCTGCAATGTATCAAGGGAGTTATTTTAATATACTTTAGCTTTTTTGATGCACTTTAGCTTCTAATTCAAATGTTCACTGTTGCTTTTTAATAGAAACGATAAACAAAGACACATGGAAATATATTTTCTTTCTTTCCTGCCTGTTTATATGCTGATGGCAGGGTGCAACTGAAAGAAATGGAGCATATTTGTGTTTGATGAGTTATTGCTCTCGTAGAGTTTAGGGTCGTTTCATTTTTTCCTCATGGCCAAGATTCTTACCGTCAATGACAGCAAGGAGTGGCTGGGATAGAAAGACATCACAAAGTTGTGCAGGGGAGCATTGTACATCTTGAAACAGGACTATTCATGGTTATGGTAGAAGCACTTCTAAATAGGC
Organism: Stercorarius parasiticus; assembly: GCA_013396915.1. Taxonomy (NCBI): domain Eukaryota; kingdom Metazoa; phylum Chordata; class Aves; order Charadriiformes; family Stercorariidae; genus Stercorarius; species Stercorarius parasiticus. Next base: position 36,597 of record VWZL01000715.1, read on the forward strand.
AATTTTAAGTTTCTGTGCCTGATCTCTGCATGATCTCTGCTGGAAACTGCTAGCATGCTAATTGTGGTGGTACTTATTATATGAGTATCTACTAACAAAGCTTTGAACTGTACATCACTAAACAGTAAATTCTTTCGATTGCGTTCAAACGAAATTCTGAATTTAAGGATGTACCACACCAGTTTTCACCACTGCCTTTAGCTGCCCACATGCTTCTGAAATGCTGCTGCTGTTAAGCAATAAAAAGCAAATGTAAGCTTAAAATTACCAGAAATATATTGTGTAAATATTAACACTTTGGAAGATGTGTCTATTTAAGTTTTTTGATGAAAGTTGGAAACTCTGTTCCTTTTTTTCCATGAAATGTTATCTTTGCTAGAAACAAAGATCTTTGCTTGATAGTACTTTTTCATTGAGTTACGTGATTTATTTTAATTGCAACTATTAAACCTTTTTTTTTAGATGAAATTACTGCTAGCTTCAGACGATTTGGGCCTTTGGTAGTAGACTGGCCTCACAAAGCAGAAAGCAAGTCATATTTTCCACCAAAAGGTAAGAAAGTTGGAAGGTTTAACCTATCACTGAGTGCAAATCTTACTCTGGGAAACTGTCTCATCTTTTTCCAAAGGGTATAATTTACAATCCCTGGGAACAATTAATTCTACAATTTCAGTGCAGGTTCAGACATGGTTCCTTTATGTAGCAAGTCTAAAAGCCGAGAGTGTTGTTGTAGTATTGTGCCTGGTTCAGTGCAGGACTCCTGAAGGATCTTCCATGTTCTGATTTCCCATCTATCAGATCAGCTTTATATAATTGTATGTGTCATTAATCCTAAATTCTGTATTTGTCTTTCTATCTGGCTTCCAAAACTGAAATTTGATCAAACTTTAGAGACTAAATCGTAGATAAAGATTTTTATAGGCAGTTACAGGCAGGATTCAGAAGGATGTATTTGGGTATCTGATCAAGATAATCAGCGTTATGTTTATTTCAGTTTTAAGATGTGAACTTCCTGTTGAAGCACTAATGATCTTTTTTGATAAATGATTAAATACTGATTTTTAACTTTCTGGTGTTGCTGTTAGACTAGATTTTTTAATATCGCTTACAAAGTGTTTGAAAGGCCATTCTGTCCATTAAGTAACTGAATTATGCAGCCTGTCTCTGTACACGTACAATCATGTATTGGTACATATAAAATAAATGCAAAAATCTGATCAGATATGAAAGCAATGCAGAGATTATTCATTTTTTAGAGAATGCAGCAATTCATTCCTTCCCTGGAAGTGACAAGAGTAGGCGTAGTGCCTCTATAAACTAATTCTTCATTTATCTGACCATTTATGCTCGGGAAAAGACAGTATTATTATCCTAGATGGTCCTCTAAAGAGTGAGAAAAGGAATTGAAAGTATTTGTATAGTATTTGTGAACACTACATGGAAATTCTAAGACAAACAAAGAGACTTAGGGTTTTTTGTCAGCCTGATACACAAAACTACTGTCAAGTTAAATTTTATTATCCTAAGGAGCGCATCTCTCTTCATAAATTACCAAGAGAAATTCTTGAGGAACTCTTTGAGAAAGATGCATCTCAAGAGTCTGTGATGACTATATAGAAGAGGGAAGATGGAATATATTCTTAGCTGAAAGGAATGGATTCTGGCATTCATTTTCAATGAGACAGTCCTGTCTCACCATCTGAACATCTTAAGGATAAATTTCCGGACTTCCTCATTTAATAAAGCTTTTTGATATAGTTGCAATATTTATAATTGCCACAGTAAAAAAAAAAAAAAAATAAGTAAAAAAATCAGTGTTGTAAGCAGAGCTTCTTAAAAGCAGAGAATATGGATAGAAGAACTTCAGTCTGTTGATCTAATTAATTCAGGAAACACTTGCAAACTAAGTGTTACGTTGATTTCCCATGATTAACTGATCCTTATTTGGAGTTTAATAGCACTTACTGTTCTTCAATCTTAAAACTTTATTCTAATTTTCAGCTTACTACATTATTCAATGTTATTTTGTAATGTAGCCTAACACATGTAAAATACAGTGTAGGTTTCTCTTTGTAGTTACTCTGGAAATATAGCTTACTATTAACTGCTGAATATTACTGTGTTTATATCTGGTTTTTTTCAGTACAATAGAAATGGCCTATGATTATTTTGTAGAAGAATTTCTTAAAAATTTGTCTGTCTTAAGTATTACTCACGTGTGCAGGCAAGAACTGCATATACATATATTTAATTAGATGTCTGAAACTGCTAAAGATAGGCTAAATACTAAGAAAGCTTTGAGATTGATCAGTAATTAGCAATTTAGAAATATATACTGTAATAGCCCAAGGAGTTGGTTTTGGTGGTCTGGGGTTTTTTTACTTTTAAGTTCCAATTTCTAATTTGTTACTCTGCATGGAGTCAATTCAGTGTATCTATTTTTGTTTGTTCAGTCTCTTTAAAGATTTGACATAGTATTACTTTCCAAAGGCATCTCAGAATTACCCAGCTCTGGACTGATTTACGTAATAGTCTTCTGTGTGGTGAAGAGATACAGCTTGCTTTTTTTGTTTGTTTTTTTACTCAGTTTTCCAGGCTGTGGTTCCTTCCAGGCTCTCTGCTTACAGAAAGTCCTGAGGGAAGGCCAAGTTCGTAATAAGTATTTCCTTGCTTGAAGAAATGCAAAAAGTGTCCTCATCCATCAAGGCTGGCTGTCTCTTGAGAAACACCAACTGCTTGTTCTTAACTAATTACATTTTCTATTGTTTCACCACAAAATTAGGCCTGACGAGAACAGGAATTTTAAAAACTTCACACTAATCTTACAAGGAAACTCTTTTCTGAAGCAGAAAAAAATTATTCTGTTGAGATCAAAGTACAAAGCCTGCAAGTGATCTGCCAACTGTCATGGAGAATTCCTTCCTTTCTGACTTGCCACTGTTTATCATAACTTCTGTTATTATGTAGTTGGCAAATATACTTATTTATGAAACAATCCACATGTCCAAAGCAACTCGCTGAGGTGAGGACTCCGTCTTATGATAATGAAGCTCAAAGAAATGGTGCTGTGACGATATGCAAATCCAAAGAAGGCCTTTCAAAATATGCCCAGTTGTTTGCGTGCTCTATACTATTTATAGTCGGTATCAAACAGAGGATAATCTGATTTACACAGGACAGTATCCCCAGCCTTTTCTAATTGTCTGGGTGTTTCTATTGCCTTCTATCACAGCAGTTGTGCAGTACCTTCATTTATTCAAGGTTCTTAACTGCTAATTTAGAACTGACTGAAACAATTAGGTTGCAAATATTCTGTTTCTAGTTTAAGAAGCAAAACCCCAGGTCCATCCAAGTTCTGTTTAACTTGTGACCAGCTTATTTGATCATATTGGGTAGGATTGAACTCTGGATTCAGGCAAGTAACTGTAGGTGTCTTCGTGTGTGATTAGTGTCTAAGCTTCCTTTAATCAATGGGAATCTGGCCAATACAGTCAGTGGAGCATAGAGGGCTGTTCAGGTCACCGTAACATAAGCACATTGAGCTTGATTTATTTACCCAAACCAACGATACCGAAAAGATTTACACAGGTCTGGCAAATGTGACACAGCACCTATTGTAGCCCCACACCATTCTGGAGCACCAGCTGAAGGTCAGGGGAAGTACTGTAGAGGATAAATGGTGCTAGACACCTCCACATCCCGCTTGGCCAGTTGAATAACCGTGTAGACACCACTGACAACATTAACTGGATCTCCATACTACAGTAGGAGCTCAAACACAGTCACTGCAGAAATGCGAAAATAGATGTTTGGATCTTGTAGTGAAAGCTCCTCCCCCCTGCTCAAAAGTGCCTCAGCTAAGAGCTGTATTACAATTGTATCAGCCTGTATCTCTTCACTTCAAGTATGTTTTGGAGTTACTTCTCCATCAAAGATGACTGAATTGAAAGAGTGAAAGATTTATGTTTTAAAGATTAAATTTAATTAATGTGGTGATGAGATCTCCTTAAAGAGGACTAGATTAAATGCTGTGTGTCCTTACCAAATGTGAATTATTCCCATACTGAAATGTAGATCCGTTGTCTGTAATAACCTGCAGTTTACACTGATTCTTTCTGATTTAAGCTGAGATGCAGCATTCTGTGGACAAGAATTGCACTGCAGTGAGGCCATTTAGTGTCCTCTGGGGAGAGTCTATAAGGACAGTAGAGGAACCAACCCCAAAACAAAATACACCTGTACTGACTGAGATGGACAGTGCCACGCTGGCTTGCACTGATTTTCTTAACTCCCTTCTCTAAGCCACTAGCGATAGGAGTTAACTGGAGTTTGGTAGAATTTAAAGCGACTCTCTGATTTTTACACAGAGTATGAATGGCAGAAAAAGTGTCCTTTCTCCTTTTGGTAAACTTCCATGTTACTACGAAATAAAGAAATTACACCTTGCTCAGAAAATCATGTTAGTTACCAGTGTGAATCTAGTCTAGAATGCTTTGCTTTTGATTTGTTCTTTATGTAATAAATATAAAAAACGAAAACACTGATTCTGGTGTATACGTTGGGGGAGAGAGGTTGTTGGTTTTGTTGGATTTTTTAATTCTTATGAAAGTTTAATTTGGTAATACAGCTAGGACTCTTCACACTTATCTGATGGGCTTTCTGTTTCCAGTGCTGACCCAATACATTAAAAAGAAGAAAATATTTAATTTCTTGGGGTTTTTTTGGTTGAGAGAGATGCCAACTCAGAGCAAGGATGATTATAACCAGTGCAGTATCTTTAGATATCAGGGTATGTAGTTCTAAAGCAAATTGCCATCTCCAGAAAGATTTGTTTATTATTTGAGGTAATTTTCTGAGGACAGGTGTTATCAAAGTCACCCACACTAGTTCCTTTTGAAAATAGGAGTATTAATAATAGTTCCAGTGTTATGCAGAGGAATTTAGTCAAGTGACAAATACTAACAGGGGTCACCTAAACTTCATCTCCCACAGGAGGCATAAATTCTGGTAGGGGTGCACCTGAACAAGAAATTTTTATAAGACTCTGTTTGATCTAATACTTTTCACCTTGTGAAATATGTACAAAACATACAAGCTTTGTCTATTGGCAAGTAATAACTGCTCGTGACCTGCTACAGTTGGTGTACATATGACCCAAAGGTATGAAGCAGCTTCCTTCAAACAAAACTGTTAGAGTAGCTGTGCTTTTCCATTGTAAACATATTTGCATTGCTATTGGGTGTGAAGCTGTTAAAGTTAAATGACTTATGTGGTACACCAAAAAAGCAAGAAACTAGGGAGTTCAGCTGTTTTGTAGTACAGTACTCTTCACCCTCCTTCTGCCATGTTTCACTGTGACATGTACTTTCTATCACCCATGGTAACTGTAGTTCAGTACTACTCCAAAAAGACTAGTTAGGCACTTGATCTTTTTCATTATACTTAAGCATGTGACTTACCAGTACCATATTTGCTTTGCAGATGTTAAACGTCCACAATAGTTCATGAGCTATAGATGCTGACGTGAAAAATAATCCAATAAAATCATATATTGAGAAAGCAGAGGGGGTTAAGAATAAAGTTTGTGCCATATGGTTGTTGGCATGTGGTAGCCGTAGTAACAAGAGCCCTAATTTATGATGTCTGAATGAAATACCTAATGTAAGAGTGAAATTTCTCTTTGCAAACGCTTTCTAGCTAGTGAATATAGGCTGGTTGCCTGTGTAACTGGTGTTCTTTGGGGAAATCTATGGCTAATGTGTAATTGATTTGTGCCAGGAAATGCGCCCTGGTCCAGGGCAAGTGATGGAGAGTGGTTTGTATGCAGACTACGCAAGTCTAGCATTCGTTGGAAGGGATTGGCTCTGTCTGTAAAAGACTATAAAATGTGAGACCTGAGCAAATTATCATCTCTAGCCAGGTTTTTCTCCGGGAGAACTGGTTATTTTCCTCCAGACTAGACTTGAGGAGCAAACTAAAATGCCTTGTAAATCACTGAAGGACTAGAGCTATGGGGCAAATCTGCAGCCACACCAGACTGTTAGTAAAGACTATACCCTAACTTTCTCTGTCTTCAGAAGCGGACTAGTACAGCTAAGCTCATGACACAAGCCTATCTGATGCTTTTAAGTTAAGTGGGATGAATCCAGACATGGTAATGTTTTGCAGATAATGTTGAGAAATCAGTATTAACATACAGTTTTGATATTGCTTTCCTTACTTTTATTTCAGGTGTGGTAGGATATAGTATTCCTAATTGTTCCCTCATCAAGCTCTCGTACTTGAATTTTCTGTCTTTTTACAAGCTTCCACAGTTAAGAATAGTAATAGCTACAGATTTACAGGTGGTAGATCGTTTAGAGATGTATCAGGAGTTATATGGCAGTACCCTTGATTTGCTTTAGGATAAAAACTGATGGAAAGTCAGCATCTGGCAAATTATTTTATGCGCTTCTGTCTTTGAGTCTTATTTTGTATGTCTGATCCCTTAGTCAGCATCATGTGCATTTAGCCCTCCCCTTGATTAATCAAGTTTTTGCACTCCCGTCATTCTTGTGCTGAGCTCTCCGTTCAAACTGGAATGTGTGTGCCTGGCTTCCACGCAAGTAAGGACAGTTACATGGGCCTGGTCTCACTTACCCATGCCAGTCTGCACATGCCTTCATTCAATGAGTGAGTTTTGCATGGGTAATATATGGCTTTTAAATTCTAAGATAAATACGGAAAGATCTCCCCGTTAAAACAGATTTTGAATCTAAATAATTATTAATTAAGCTTAAGTTAAAGACGTCACTAGAAAATATTGTTCAGCGATGAAAAATTTCCTTCACAAGGAAATGCTTCCGCCAAAGCCCAAAGATTCCCTACGGCATATTTGTTAAGAAACTAAATAATATTTACATTAAAAATATAGACTATATAAAACCTTGTCATGCGTCCCTTGTAGGTAGCTGTGATAGGACTGCAGTATGACGGGTAAGAAATGAATTACAAGTTACTAGAAAGACCAGTATAGGCTTTACAGCTTTTTCTTTAAATACTACTTTTGTTCCCATAGATCTAAAATCAGTTCCGCATTTCTTTCTCTGATCTTACATTCTTCTTAACACATTGATTGTTTAATGCTCTTCAAGGTGCACCCTACCATCTTTGCCTTGATGACCTCCAGTGCCTGTTTGCAATAAGATATTACGAGTGGTTAACTAGCTTCTCTCAGAAAAACAGCATCTTTTCCAAAAGGCTTGGTAAAGCAGCCACACTCCCTCTTGCCAAGCCCACTCTAGAGCAGCTGCTTCAGCATTTACTTTTCCATCCAAGTAGTAAAATATAACTTCATGTGAAAATTCCACACTTGGTAGTAATCTCAGAAAGAAATGTGGATTTATGGTCCTTTTAAAATTTGTTTTAGAATACAACTCCAATCGCACTATTGGGCACCTGTAAAGTAACAACTTTTGTATATATCATTATACTGTAACTGTTAAAGTATTCCAATGCGTGACGTTCTTTGCTTGGCTGACTGTTTTTAGTGTAGCATTAAATAAGCATTTTAATTCCTATTTTCGTAGTGTTTGGGAGGTTTGCTGGGTCACTTATGTAACAAAGTACTTTGATCTAATCTCTAGAATAGAGATTAGTCATTTGTGCCAAGTCGGATTTTCATTGTATAATGGCCGTTGCTGCCAGTGAATTATGCTCAGCCTAGACTTCCAGTACATGATAGAGCAGACATGTTTGCTTTTATTTGGTTATTTGTCTCTTTTGACAATTATTTTAAGGATAGAAGCATTTGCCTGGAGTTCTGTTGATCATGGCAAGGTAGTACATAGTTAAAGAAGATGACTAATAACAAAGAATTGGTTTGACGTTCTTTTACTTTTGGAGTAAACACATTTGTGTGGAAAAGTCACTGGCAAAGATGATTAAGAAAGATAAAGATAAGAGAAAAAATACCAGTTGGTTTGGTTTTTTTCCCAGGTTATGCATTCCTCCTGTTCCAAGAAGAGAGTTCCGTTCAGGCCCTGATTGACGCCTGCATTGAAGAAGATGGAAAGCTCTATCTGTGTGTTTCCAGTCCTACTATAAAGGACAAGCCAGTAAGTACACAGTAGATGGCCTGCAGGCGATAGCTGCCATCTGTCTAAAGCTGCATTTGAAATGATGGTGATGAAAATAATCAAAAGCAAACTACCGTTGGCAGAGCTCAACATCTGGAACAGTTGGATGATTTTAAAATTATAGTGTTTTGAATTAATAGGATTAAAACAGAGCACCTAGACGTGCTAAACTAATGGGGTTATGACTGTTTGACAGAGGCTGATGAACATATATCCACAACGCAGTGAAACTTAAAGTAGCATACTATTTTCTTTCCCAATTTAATAGGTTCAGATCCGTCCCTGGAATCTAAGCGATAGTGACTTTGTGATGGATGGTTCCCAGCCGCTTGATCCTCGAAAAACAATTTTTGTTGGAGGAGTCCCTAGACCATTAAGAGCTGGTGAGTAGAATCTGTGCCTGTTTTTAAAAGTAGGAAATGATTGGAAATAATTTGAATCATGCATACTTTTGTATAATTACATATGGATAGATATAGATACATACATATAAAAATAGAAGACTGTCATGATAGTTATAACCACAGTACAATATTTGTGTATTCCTACATTTTGCTAGTTAACTGTTTTCATCTGGCTTTGGTCATAAATCACCATTCATCGTTGAGATTTACTGGAAACTGTTACATGGTCTAAGGCTGTAGAAAAGATTTTGATCATATTAGCAAAACTGTAATGTAAAGTGTATCATGAAAGAGTTTGTTTTTAAAATAATGCTCTCTGCCATGCTCTGTGAGTATGTGGAGCTCTGTTTGTACTTGTTTGTCATTGTGCATTAGCTACTCTTCTACTACTGTCAGGTTGTGGTTACTCTTGCTAATATGGACAAAGCAAAACACAGATGATGGAGTACTTGAAGGAGTAGGAATAGAAGGAAAAAGGAAGAAATTTAGAGAGCTAGCACAGTCTGTATGGGACAACACTATATGAGATGGCAGGGAAGTTGCCATCTCTTTCTAGAGTCTTGTTGGAAAGGAAGGAAATGAAGGAAAAATTGAGTGTTTCTATAGCTGTGGAATGCTTGATCTACAACCTGGACAGTCTGCTTTGTCAGATTGACTGCAGCACCCTTTTACAATATTTTATGATGGCCTTCTAGTAAGTAGGTTGAAGTGAATGTTGGAAGTAGAAGCATAACATACAGTGCTTCAAATCCCATTTTCTATTAGAATGACTCCTGGACTTCATTAGCCTTCCATAGTTTGTAATGAACTTTATTCTTACAGAAAGATGAGCTTTCAGATGGAAGATGTAGGAGAACCAAGAAGTGATAGTGCAAATTTGGGGTATAAAGAATCTTAAGTTTTTCTATCTTGGACCTGCAATGCTCAAGCTTTTCTGTTATTTTACTTTTAAGACTGTACTTTTGACTGTAGCCCAAGCTCTTTAATTGAGCATGAACACCGTATATTCCAACTGCAGATTAATTTTTTCTTTAAATTCAGTCCACGTACTCTAGATTACTCTGCTGAATGTCTGTGATGAATTTAATGGATGCATTCTTGTGCTTAGCTTTCAAATGCCCTGTATATGTGAAAATGAAACTTTTATGGCATTGTGAAATAAGAATCATACCTTCGCAAAGCAGTAAAACTTTAGGAGACTTTTAAAACAACAATTGAACAGCAATGACTGCTGATGCCTTTATACCCTAATACATTAGTATTTTCCACATAAGTGAATTGCAAAACTGAATTAAGTATAAAATATTACTAGAGGCTTGCTAAAATACTTGATCTGTAAAATTTGAGATTTTTGTTTCTATGGACTTCAGTATCTATTGCATGTGTAGCACTGTAGAGGTAAATCAAGCTCCGTGTGGCTGATGAGAAGATGCTAAATACATCTTTAAACTCAAGTAGGACATAGAGCATTAGGACAGCCAGAGAACACGTACCAAGGAATCTGTGGCATGTGGATCTATTTTATACAGCTTACATTTCATGCCTGCCCAAAAAGTCTTTTGCTGTAATCCCCTGAAGAAAACTGCCCTGGAATTTCAGTTCCAGGTTATCAAGGACTGCAAGGACTTGTAATTCCATTGTTCCTTGGATGTATGTACCCATGGTGTGAAAGATCTGTCTGCTGAGTATTTCATAGCTTATTTAATATGTTTTTATATTTCTTGTTATTACTATTACATCAGGTGTTGCAAAATTAATTCTTAAAATTACCTTTTTTAGTATTTTTAAATACAACAATATTATATAAAGTTTGTACTGTAAGAACAATTTAAATGAACGTTATTTTGTTTCTTAACAGTGGAATTGGCTATGATCATGGACCGTCTCTATGGGGGAGTTTGTTACGCAGGAATTGATACTGACCCTGAGCTGAAATATCCAAAAGGTGCTGGACGTGTTGCTTTTTCCAATCAGCAGAGTTATATTGCTGCCATCAGTGCTCGGTTTGTTCAACTTCAACATGGCGATATTGATAAACGAGTAAGTTATACAGAAATTTAAAAAAATAAATAAATAAGTGATGATCTATAAAGGAACTTCTCAGGGTGTGGTAACATTGCATTTGATTGTCTTTCATGCGAGCTTCTACATTCTTTTAGTATTGCTGTAACTCCACTAGTTCCAAGAGTTAAGCCGTGAATGCCCCCGAATGATCACCATGCATTCCACAAAGCAGCAGTTTGTTCTTCGGACATATGTTAGACCATATGTTCTTTCCATTCTGGAGTCCCTTGGTTTGTTGTGTACGGGCAAAGGGCTTGAAAATCTTTCTCTCTCCCTTGTTCTAATGAAACCAAATACTGTGATAATTCCTCTGTCATTCATAAGAAACTCTAGTATTCATTGGTTTGAGATTAGCTGTATATTTGCAGCTGCCCTTAATTTCAGTGGTAATTGTCAGTTGTCGGTGCTCGGCACCTATCAAGCTCAACACCTAAAATACAAAACGTCTTATCTTTTCTGTTTGAGAGAGTCTTCCAAGTATTTACCAATATACATTTCTGGTTGCTACAGGTGCTTATTGCTAACTAAAGCAGAACTAACTTAATTCTTAAGAAGACTAGTCAACTTCATTGCTGCTAATTAGAAGTATAAGAGTAGCAAAGAAAACGAGCACCTAAATTATGTCAGTTTTAAGTGTCACTAGTTTTGCCGTCAAGAGCTGCAGAGGTTGTCACAGGTATTAATAGATGTTCTTTTTTAAAAAAAATAAAAAGGTCTTAGAGGAGGAAGGGTTGAGTAAGTAAAGTAGTTCAAGGTCCAGTCTCCTCTACAGATCAAAGACATGGGAAAACGAAAGTAGTACAGTTCACAAAAGTCTGCTGTAGGGAGATAGCATGCACTTCTCTCCTTTCAAATAGCCAGAGTAACACAGCTTTACATCCGTCTCTCAGAGGTAAAATCCCCAAACGTGGTCCTTTCCGGAGGATGAGTGCGTCTGAATGTGGGTAGTGAACTAGGCTTCACATTAAGATGCGACAGCTGCATTTTGCTGGTGGGATTGCTGTCCTTGTGACTTCCAGCTGACTTTGGCTAATAGCTCTACCATTTGCCTAAGTACATAACAGGAAAAATGTCCTCGACACCGTGACTGTGTGAGGGGAAGTAAAACTATTAATGATCTTGCGTTTGAGTATTTGGACAAAATGGGACTGAGGACCGGAATCCAGAACTCCAAAAGAAATGCTAAATGGGTCATTTAGCTTCGGAATCGGGTATAGCTTAGTGTATTTCAGTAGCCATCTATAGTGCATTTGGCTGTAGAGTGACTTTAAAATTAGAGATGGACAGTTGGGTCCCATCCAACCTAGTTCTCCCTCAAAGGTGGGAGACATGGACTGGAATGCTGTAAACTAGGGGACACTTAAATCTTTGTCTTCCTCTTCCCATGGGAGTGTCCTTTGCAGTAGAGAAGGACATTGTAGTCTGGCGGTGCCATCTCACAAGAAAAGGGAAGGCATGAACCTGCCTTTGAAGGCTGCAGTTCCGAGTAGGTTCGTTTGTTGGTTTGGTTTTTTTAATGATAGGTCACCAGAGATTTTAAGTGCTCTTTGGATGTCGAGCAGGCATCTGAAATGGCAGTGCCTTGCTCTTTGCAGAGAAAGGGATATGACTCACTAATACATGATATAACACAGAAATACTTAAAGGGGGAGGGGTAGTAAATCTCCAGTAAAACAGCAGGGATGTGCTGTGGGCCTCTTGAAACTTGGGCAGGGGAAAAAAACCACAAAATCTACCCCAAGTACTAAATTTCAGAAGCACAACATTTGAGTTATATCCATGAGACTTAATGTAGACAAACAGTAGTCAAATGATTTCTTCAATAACAATTAAAAAAAAAAAGGAACAAGTATAATTAGAATCTGTGGATAGCTGTTCATGGGCTGGAGAGGTTGGGAGGCAGAGGGATGGAAGTTCTAGGCTTTCTCTTCAGATATTTGAATTCTTAGTTTCTTTTTTGATTGTTATAATTTGTATTCTTTCTTTGGTGTTGCTTTTCTAATTCTTGAAAATTAATTTTTTGACTCAGGTATTTTCATGAATCTGGAATTTTGGGCATTTTTATTAGCATCCTTGTTTTTTCTTATTTTCAAAAATGTGTCCTATTCCTGAGGTGTTTCACTTGTATTCACTAAGTATTTTAATAAATTTGTCTTTAAATCTTGTGATGGGGAAGGTTTGTGAACTTCTTTATTTCAGAGGGTTTTTAATCTTTATTTTTAAAATCATCTTCTCTAATTAAATAATGTGGTTACTCCTTATTATTTACCTATTTTTTTATATATTTATACAATCCAGTTATTTGCGTTACTGAGGAGTAATAGAGAACAACTTCTTTTTAGGGAACACCTTAACTCTTAGTTGTTTCTGAAAGTATGAAAAAAAGCTATTTTCAGAAATAGGATTTTTTGCTCCATGGAGTTTAGAAACTAATACCTTTTTAGGTTCTGAAAATATTCTGAAATCAGTATTACTGCTGATTTATAGAAGAGCAAGCAATTTGTATGAATCTGTAAACGACTATTTTTGTAAAAGAGGAAGATAGTCCTACTTCGGGTAGTGCCTTCATCTGAGATGTGCATGTATGCTGGCCAATGAAGCAATGTATTACATATTTCACTGAAGTCTTACAGGCAGGCTGTTCTCCTACCCTTTACCTTAGCATAGGCTTTCTATACCAGTTATATCCAGTTCCTATAGGTCTGCTGCCCTTTCACATTCTTCTCATAACCAATTTTGTCTGTGTAAAAGTCTTTTTTCATTGCTAAATTTTGCAGTTCACCTGTTTATCCTTCTGAACTTTAGTTCAAAGTATTTATAGCATTTTTTTTTGCATATACCTTTTCCTACCTTAATTGGAAATCTCAGTGTCACAGTCACTTAACAAACATCGTCTGTGATCTTAACTTCTTCCTTACCTAAGTACTCTGCAGCTTCTCTCCAGTTCTTTTGATGTGTAGATATGTTTAGTTTCTCTAACAGATGGTTTTCTTCAGTAAAGTGCTCCTCATCCTGTTTTATCATATATGAAAGCTCAGCTCCAAACATTTCCTTGAAACTCGTTTGGAGTTTCAGCTCCAAACAATTCCTTAAAATGTTGTTAACTTTCACATGCCAGCAGCCTGCATCCACTTCATGTGATACTTCCATTCCCCAAAGTGTTTCTCTAATACATTTGAAATCAGCTTCATACTGATCTTGGTGCATGAATGCACCGAAGCTTGAAATATATGATGCTTCATCCTTTCAGTAATTTTGAGCCATGAACACAGTTACCGCATAAGGCAGCTGTTTATTGGAAAGTTTGAGTGTAGCTTGTGATAAGGCAGGTCACTGTAGTGAAATAAGAAGTAGAGCTTGTACTGAATATAGATTACTGGAAGAAGCATACTTTATTTTAAACATAGATTTTGCCATGTCAAGTATGATCTCTGCTTCTGGAGCTAGGAAAAGGAAGACTGTTCAGCTGTAAAACTTTTCAGTGGGTAGCTGTATGTGTAAATTTTTTCCTCTGGAGACACAACGGAAAAAAATAGCATTTTAAAGTTCTTATTATTTCAAACATACTCTGAGTATAGTGCATTAAGTCGATGTCTATATGCAAGCATTCTTCTCGGGTAATAGTATCTCGGAAAAAATCTCTTACAGCAGTGAGTTTTAGTATGAATTGGAATAACTTTTTGCCAATAAAAGGCAGAAAATACCGTCTTTAAAAGTGAGGAAAATGTGGAAGACAACAATACATTCCTTAATGGTGGAGTCAACTCATTTTGTGTTTTATTATGTAGTTCTTCTTCCTGTCTGATGGCAGTCTGTAACAGTTCAGTTACGCAAAGACATAATGCAAATTTACCATTGGACTCCTGCCATGTTTCCACTCTGGCAGTCAGATGAGTTTGGGAGAAAGAAGCCGTGTAAGACAGGTGTTTCTAGCAGTCTGTAGACTTGCAAAATGGTCTTTTAAAAATATTTTCAGAAATACATTGCATACAAATTTCTGTGGCATACAAAGCCACAAAAAGGACAAGTAATAGTTGACCAAAATCTGTAGCTCCAAATTTGACTATATTTTAGAAATAGGGATTGAATTTACAGGGAACAAGAGCTGTAAAAGATCGGTATTCCAGCCTGCAAAAGGTCCTTTTAATATGAACACAGAAATAGTACCTGCAGAGACTTACACTTGTTTCTTTACAAAAGGTTAATATATAAATGGTTACATTCTTGTGTGTTCCATTTTTTTTACTAAACAGTATAGAATTGGGTGTTGTGTTGGGGTACATTCATGAACTGATGAGATAGTTGGGAGAACTTTGGGCTTGTTTGCCTGTTTTCTACACACACTTCCATATTGTCATTTGCCAAGAACATTCTTCCAGAATAAATTAAGGGGAGGTTCTGATGTAGCTATTTATTACATGTATAGTGTACTTCTGAAGATCTGCCTTCTGCTTACTGTATGGATAGATCTGTAGCTGATGAATGATAAAGAGTAATAACGAATTAGTTAGATCAAAGTGTTCATATGTCTAATTTCAGACTACTTTTTTTTTAAAACCAGAAAAACGTGAATGCCCTCATATAACTTTTAAGTAGGAATAGGCGTTAAGTAAAATTGTTTCTGTTTTGCTCCAACAGGTGGAGGTAAAGCCATATGTGTTGGATGACCAGATGTGTGATGAATGCCAGGGCGCACGATGCGGTGGGAAGTTTGCTCCTTTCTTTTGTGCCAATGTCACTTGCCTGCAGTATTACTGTGAGTTTTGTTGGGCAAATATCCACTCTCGTGCAGGACGTGAATTCCATAAGCCATTGGTAAAGGAGGGGGCTGACCGACCACGTCAGATCCACTTCCGCTGGAATTAAACATGGTGAACCAGCATCTACACAAGGAAAAGAAGGGTGCATGTGGCTTACTGTGTTTGAAGATACTGACATGCAGAAGAAATAAGTGCATTCTTCTGCTTTTCACCCCAGCTATCAATACATGCATCTTTATCAGCAGCCAAAACACTACAAGCCTCTTGTTTTTCACCAAAACCCCACATCTCAGGCTTACTAATTTTTGTGATATTTTCATGTTAAAATAAAATGTTTTTTTGTATTTTCTCCAAGTTATTTTTATATGTAAAGTTAAAACTAGATATGAGAATGTTTTTGCGTAGGGGCACACAGTCTGCTGCTATATTTAGTGGGTGAAGCGTGCACTTATTTCTAAACATGGGTTTTTAACTTCAAGATCTGCCCCAGTAATTTACCAAAGGTAGCAAAATAGTGAAGATGGAATATGTCTGCTACAAAAAGCTTATTTTTATTGTTGTTGCTATTTTCAGTGTATACATAAACTAAAAATTAGGGTTGATTTTTTGCTCTCCATTTTGACTTGCAAGAAATAATACCTCAAGATAATCTGATTTATTAGCTATTTTTAAACATTTTTAATCACAAGCTGTATTAGCTTTGCTGCTATATAGGTGTTATGTGTAATGCCACCTATTAATACGGGATTGAAACGTTTAAGACACACACTGCATTACAGATTAAATGCAGGCAGCACAATATGGCCTAAACTGCCATAGTTTTAGAATGTGAAAAAAAAAATTGCATGTTTACTTACCTGTATACACCATATGCATGCACTAGAACTATTAATTAACAAGAGGTGAGTTATTGCAAATGTTCAAAAAAGGCTCTCTTGAAACTAGGTAGCATGAGCAAATCTACAAAATTTGTTACAAAAAAAAAAAACAAACTTGCATGCATTATTGTGACTGAAGTAAAAAAATGTCCTACATGTGTACAATATGCAAATTAGTTTTTAGACTAGAAAGTGCAGCCATTTTGTGACCTGGTCAGTAGTGGAATTCAATTTTATGCAGACTGGATGTA
>VWZL01000715.1:58070-163040 GCA_013396915.1 Stercorarius parasiticus
CTTCGTACAGCCAAGCGTACTGCAGAAGCCGGGTGTGCAGGCTGGGTGGGTGGGTCACGCAGGGAAGAGGTAGGTCTGGCAGGATGGTCTCTCCATATCTCTCATTTTCACAAGTTCAGATGTCTCTGAGTTTCATCTCCTTTCCGTCTGCTTTAGCTTCAGGTTTCTGACACCCTGGTGGTGCAATTCACCCAGAGCTTGTGGACAGATAAAAGAGCTAATAAGAATTTTATCAAAGCAGATTTTCTGCTAGCCTGATTCAGACCAGGGACTTCGAACCAGCCTATTGAGGTTTTGATGAATGCACTAATCACCCACCGCTTGCTCTTCAGAGATAGTAATTCCTTAGTTATTCCTTTCCATCTGAATTAAGACTGCTTGCTTCACTCAATTTGTGGTCTCTGTGGCAAGTTTGCAGCATAGCGAAGGGGGGGAGCTGCCCTCCGCTCACCCAGCCTGAGGGTCTGGCCAACGTCTAATCTCCCTGCCATGGGTCCCCTCCGGTGGGACATGAAGCCACAAAGGGGAGAGTTTGGTAAGTTTGGCCCCGTTATCTCCAGGACATGAAATTATAGGGTCAAGACATTATTAGGGTGCACAGAGCTCCCGTGTGCTCCTGAATCACTTCACATCAGATGTCTGTAGTTTCTAGATCAGGAACCCTTAAGGTCTAGCTCCTGACTTCAGATCCAGCATCTCATCTTCTACCTACTTTCCACTAAAAATTTTCATCCTGCTGTGTTGAACTGGCCAGCAGTGTTGGGAGATGCAAAACACAGATCGTCTAGAATGCTTTATCTGGTCTGAGAAGGAAAAAAAAAAGAGGTATTCTCATTTAACTGTTGTGATGGTGATGTTTTAGCAAAAGCAGAATGCCAACCTGTTAAAAGAAGACCCCATCCACACCCCGGTGAAGATGTGAGGCTGAACCCCAGCAAACTGAGTGGTTGCCTCTGGGATGGAAAATATTTCAATACTCAGCTTTGAAAATGCGCAGAGATGTTAACGTGTAACCGAGGAAGATGTGCATTATCTGCAGTGATCAGCAAAGTGCACCTGTGTATGAGTCAAACGTGACATTTTGTCCGTGCTTCACGATCGTGTGAGGAAATGATCACGGTGAGCCCCCTCCAGCCCTCGTGCAGGAGAACCACACAAACCCCACAGAGGCCGTTTCCTACATACGCTCTCAAAATAGGCCTTACAGCAGCTTCAGCTAGTGCATGGGCCTTCCACTGAGAATGGAATTTCACCCTTTAAGGCTAAATCTGGGTTAGCATGACAGCGTCTGTCTAACATAACCATTTTGCATGAGAACACAGTGCACATTTGCTAAAGTTTTTGAGCACTGCGTGGAGACCCATGACAGAAAAGCCATTCTGGGAACTACAGCAGTTTTATAGCAAGTTCTTTAAAGCACGTAAATGGTACTTGCCTGAAATGTTACTTCCTTGTACAAGGTAAGAGTTTCTTTGAGCAGAATTCAAAATGAAACATTGCAATAATACTTTCAGTCAACTTCATGTCTATAAAGGTATCTTGGTAAAAATTAGAGTCTAAATGAATAAATAGTCTGTCATTCACTATTTTTAAATAATTTAATATCCAATGATAAGAATAATCAGGCAAAATAAATGGTTGGAAGTCTGAAAATTCAGAGGTGGTATCCAGTGGTTAACTGTGTCATCTCCATTCCCAGTCACAGGTAAATCGCGGTCCCAGTAAGTTTCATGAAATTCCAGGTGCACCATCCGTCCTGCCCTCTGCGTGCCGGAGCTTTGCCGGAGCTTCTCTTCCCGTCTGCTCTGGGAGATGAATGCCCCCCAGCCTGGGCAGGGACGGGGGCTTTTTGGTAAATCTGGTTACCCTGTCTGCTGACACTGGGCTCAGACTTCGAGCACCTGGGAAATGAACCAGTTGACCCGTTGGTCTCCTGGTCCCCGGCACGGGTGGGGCCATATGAGGCACGTGGCTTTGATTCTGCTGTTTTGCTTCATGGCCAGGACAGGACCAGCATTTGGGAGCTGGGTTTGGGGGCAGAAGGGGAGAAGTTTGTCAGCCTCCTGACTGCTGGAACAAGTTGAGAAAGACACATTTTTCTTGTGTGTACAGTTATAAATTCTGATTTATTCCATGAACTTATTTCTAACTACAGCCCTCAGTATATATGAAAACTTCCCCATTGTGCTAAAGAAACAAGTCATATCTACATCCCTGGAAGGCAAAGCCCGCCAGCACGATAACATGCAGACAGGTTGAACCTGTTCAGTGCAGCTGAACTTCTGAACCAGAGCGGGATCACAACCCACCACTTTGAAGCCTAGAAGGAGGTAGGCACATGACTTTCCCCACTAGACCACATAAAAACATCCTCAAAGTCAGTGTCTGGAGCCTGCTTAGACCTAGGGGGCTGAACATGACAGAGCTGCTGTTTCCAGAAGCAGCAGCCGGGTGACAAGGGAAAGAGGAAAACCCACAGCCGTGGTACAACAATGGGATCCGTGGGGACGACCAGAGGGCAGGGAAGTTTGAAGGATCTTTACTGCTTGTATCCTGAGTGTCTTCAATGCCTGTATCTGATGGGCAAGAGGGATATGATTGATGGAGAGCATTGATCCCTCATGGCAGATCTCAGTAGAGCCAACAAGAGTGCTGTATGTGTACATGCCTAAAATCAACTTTTCTAAATATCTGAAGAATGTACATGGTGGAGAAGAGTCTGGCTCCAGGAACTGGCACCCGGGGATGGCTTTGTCAGGACCCTCCTCACCATGCGTCAGCCCAGTCCCACCTGTGAATAGTTTGCATTGCCATGGCTGTAGCCAAGAAGCGTGTTTGCATCTGCTATCACTAAACCTTGACCCAGTGCTGGATTGGCCAGGGCATGGATGCAGATGGAGCAATTTACTCCGTCCTCCCACTTTGGAGAGGACAGAAATGCCCCTAGCTGGAGGGGTGCTCAGAGGTTTGGCTTTTAGCGCCCTGTAAGGGCCTTTGCTGCAGAAGGGTATTTAATGTCTGCTATCTCGAATAGAAAGCTGAAGACTTCAACAAGCTCTCCAGCTTCCCGTGTTGAAGGCTGTTTAGTGGCAAAGATTAGATTTGGGGTGTTCTCCAATAACCTACTGCATCATCATTTACTCCCATTACTAGTACTCCAACAGATTTCAATGACCTTTGCGAAAATAAAATCAGACTAGATTGACATATTTGCTTTAGAAGATGCTAATCAATATCTATTTTGTTGGCCAATATGGTTATGTCTCCTGTTATTGTGATTTATTTCATTTTTGTTGACCAAAGGTGGTTGAATGGGTGATAACAGTACTGAAAGTGGCAAGGGTTAATAAATTCAGATGAGGTTGTCATCTTATTACCAGAGTGCAGGAAGTGAAGCACAGCCATTTAATTAACCTAGTCGCAATGAATTTCATGCAACATGCAGTTAACACTCCATCTATTAAAACTGCGAAGCAGATGGTAGTGAGCGGTTTTGTCTGCCGTAAATAGGGTACCAATTTAAATTACTTGCTGCACAGGATTTTATAGGACAAAATTATCTAGATATTAAATGGTGAGATATTTAATAATCTCTTTCTTTTAAGTCATGCATATATCAGACTCTTGATCCAATAGTAGAAAACTCAATTATTTCCATGAAATCCCCAAAATGGAGAGCTAAAAAAAAAAAAAGGCAAAACTTTGATGAATTGGCATTTCTTCAAACTCCAAAGCCCTCAGTCATTGTCTCTGCTGGAGAACATACACCCCATTATAAAGTTTTACCCGGCTTTCTCTATCTGCCTAGGAGATTTTTATTATTCACACAAATGGATAATCCTAGTTGACTATTAAAAGGCAACATTTCTCAATAGACCGGTAGTTTCTCTCTGGCTCTTGAAAAATGATTGTGATAAATATTACCAAATTTAACATTTTCCTTTTCGTTTCCCACAGTTAGGGAGAGTTATGTGAGCACATGACTGCACACACTGGCAAGGGAGCTGTATATCAAAGGCCCTGTGGGCAAATCGGTGCCTGAAGCTGAGTCGCCGCTTTGCTTCCCTGTCTCTTATCCCAGGGAGAGGAAGGTAAACTTTAAAAAAAAAAAAAAATCACCCCACAACTGTGTGATATGGCTTTCTGTGCACATAATGATTTAGACGCTTCTGGAACATGCCAGCTCTTGAAATTATTTCATGCACAAAATTGCTGCCCACATATGAAATACAAGGCAGAGATGCTAGGAAGAAGCCAGGGATGCTAGGAAGAGGCAAAGAAGCTCTCCTCAAATCACAATTGCCTCAGGATGGCATGAAATCCATTTGCCAGCAGAGAAGCAAATGTTTGTTTGAAATCGGAGCAGAATCCCAGGAAGAAAAGGGCCGCCTGAGCCAGCAGAGCAAATAGGTTGCTGCACCCCCAGGAGCCTGCGGCTCCCACAGTCCCAGGCAAGAGCAGAAAATCGTGTTTCTGCTCCTTCAGAGAAAATAAATCTGACGGACCAACCTCCTTCGGCGCTCTCCTTCTCCCTCCGAAAACAGAGACTTGACAACAAGGCTCTGCTGCTGGTGAATAAGGTTCATTAAGCCCGCAGAAAGCTAGAGGGTGTGCATTCATTTATTTGAATGACTCTCGGAGACTCCTTTATTTGAATGACTTTTTCCTCAGAGAGGCAGAAGGCAAGTGTGTCCTTTGTCACCTCCTCTGATTGCTCTGTCCACTGAACCGCCAGCAGTAGCTATCAGAAAGTCTCCAGAGATTCAAGGCATCACAATCCATGACAAAGGACATAAATTGCTCTTTTCACAGATGACATCCCGCTTTATCTCAGTAAAACACAAATCTCTGTTCAATGCCTGAAGAAGTCCTGGAGCATTACTTCACTGGAGCAAGGCTTCATGTAAATATGACTAAATCAGAGGTGATCCTTACACAATCATCCAGCGAGATTTTTTCCATTCTCTATGCTCTTGACACCCAGGGGAATTCAACTATTCATTGGTACCAGCCCCACCCTACTTAAGCAAACTGCCGCAGTCCTTTTTTAGCCCTTCATATCAAAGTCAAGAAGGGCTTCATTTTCTGTTGTACCTGGTGGCACAGGTTTGGTTTGGCTATATCAAAAATGAATCATAGTTATGGTCCCAAGCAATAAGTGGCAATGCAGAAGAGACCACAAATCAACAAACAAGAAGTAAAATAAAGGCTTACCCCCTCCCCCGTAGGGGAATTTTATTAGCGGGCAGTTTTACCTGCTCTCTTGGGAAGGGCATGCAGAGGTCCCAGCACCAGCGCCTCTGCCCTAGGAGCCATGGGAGCACTTGACTACTCTTCTTCCTTCGTGGGCAAAGCCTCGTGACAAAGGTTTATGGGCTTCTTGAGGAGCACAGGCAGATGTAGAGACCATCCCATCGCTTCTGGGAAAAGGACAATCACGTCACCTTTGTTCAGCCACACTCACCTCCAGGATCCCACAGATCGCCACAGCAGCAGGACACGATGCGTAAAAGATGAGGAGCAGAACATGGTCTTTGTTCAAGACCGTAACTAAATAAGCTGAACAGTTCAAAATTAAATTTAATTCCATTTACTTTCAAACATACTATGAGCTATTTCATTCCTAGCCATTGCTGTTGAAGAAGGCACGGACAACCAGCCAGGTGGAGACAGTGTCCTAAGTCACAGAAGCTACCACTGCTGCAGGATGTGTCTCTGCCCTTTTTCACCCAGAAGGAAAAAAAAAAAAAAAGGCATGTTAATACAGCAAGTTTGAGAGTGGCAGCTTTTAAGCTGCTGTAATTTACTGTTACTCCATGGATACCAAAGCGTATCAATATCCACAGCCTGACAAATTCCCCCTGTTCTTTAAACATCATTAACAGGGTTTCCTATGAAAATAAACATTTTAAAACTTGGAAGATGCTACTGAAAGATTGTGAAACAGATCAAAATATTGATAGGATATTGATTGGGTATTGATATTGATTGGATATTGATGCATTTGTTAAGACAGGTCAATATTATTGGTCAGTCTGAGACGCAGAGGCACTTCAAGGCAAAGTGACCAGCCTGGGCCACCTCGAGAGGTCCAAGTCAGCCCCAGGAACAAGCCCTGTCTCCTGACTGCCAAGTCAGTGCTTTATCAACAAAGTGCATTGTTCTTTAGTATATTCATTTATAATGCAGATTAGGTGGATGAGAGGGAAATTTAATCATTTAGAATGACTAATAACTATGCTAATGTGTTCAGATAAAATAAGCATTCACATATGCTGAAAGCCTTTATAGTGTAATAAACTTCTGTTATCTTTTGAGGCGTGCAGTACTTTGATTTCCATATACCAGCTCCTCTTTATTTCAAGTGCAATAAAAACATATTTTTTAAAAAGATTGCAAAGCTTGAGACTGCTGAACCTCCCATCAGTAGTGCCTGTGTGAAGCGCTGGCAGGCTGCTGCGAGTGGTGGGCTGGGGGCTCGGAGTTTCCTTGGGTGGTTGGGGCTTTTTTCACTCTCAGACAAAATGTGTCAAACCAACTTGAAGACTTGGACTTCAGAGAGGGCAAAGAGCTTTGAGGGTGTAGATTTCAACGGGTCTGAGGCTTTGTGTGTACAGGAACACTAATCCCCTTGGAAGTTACTTCTGTTTCCCTGCATATGACCAAACACCCGCTTTGTTCCCCTGTCTAAATTCCTATTGCTCTTCCCCATGACACAGACATATTTATACATTTTAACACTTTTTTCCCCTCTGCTGTTGCAGACACTGTTGCTAATCATGTACCAACGGTCTCTGCCATCAGGTGCAACACCTGCAGCCTCACCTCTGGCTGCGATTCCTTTGCTGCTTAGAATCATAGAAGCGTAGAATGGTTTGGGTTAGAAGGGATCTTAAAGATCACCTAGTTCCAACCCCCTGCTGTGGGCAGGGACACCTCCCACTAGACCAGGCTGCTCAAAGCCCCATCCAGCCTGGCCTTGAACACTTCCAGGGATGGGGCATCCGCAACTTCTCTGGGCAACCTGTTCCAGTGCCTCACCAGCCTCACAGGAAAGAATTTCTTCCTAACATCTAAATCTAAATCTCCCCTCTTTCAGTTTAAAACCGTTACCCCTCATCCTATCACTCTGCTCCCTGATAAAGAGTCCCTCCCCATCTTTCCTGTAGGCCCCCTTTAGGTACTGGAAGGCTGCTATAAGGTCTCCCCGGAGCCTTCTCTTCTCCAGGTTGAACAACCCCCACTCTCTCAGCCTGTCCTCATAGCAGAGGTGCTCCAGCCCCCTGGAGCATCGTTCCCCCTGCAGCCACAGACCCCAGGGTTACAGCTGCTGAGGTGCAGATCAGGCTGAATGTTTTAGGAAGCCAATCGCTTTTGGGCTGAGAACATCTCCCAGTGATGCTGGTGCAGGAGGTCACCCTGGAGCCCAGGATCCTGCTCCATCAGGGCACAGCCTTGTCCTCCTCGGGGAAAAGTGCAATGCTGTTCTGTATTCTTCTGCTGCCCCTGCACTGCGTTGTGGTTCTCCTGTATGAAGCAGAAAAGTCAGTGAGAAGTCATGGGAGAAGATCATCTCAGAGGGATACAAAAAACCAAAAAGCTAACATTCGCTATTAATTTCAACCTGCACTGAAAAAAAATATCAACTCAGTTTGGAGAAAAACGCTATCTCTAAAAAACCAGGAAGTCTAGCAAATGCAGTAATATTATTTATTTAATCTTCTTCCCTCAAGCAGAATGAAATATCAAAAATACCCAGTCTGTAAAAGGAAAGAATCACCTGGCAGTCGGCAATAACTGACCAGATATTAAAAACATTGTCAAGAACAATAGCAGGTGTCGGGGTTTGTTTTCCCCTTTTAATAAGACAACGAAAGATAACTAAAATGAAAAAGCATAAAGCAATGGTGTCTCATTCTGGATGAAAGCACAAGCCTGACCAAAAACATTAAAACAGGAATGTGCCCCAAAATAGGAAACGGGGCCTCTCTACCCAGTCGACTTTTGTGAATGAGCGCAGAGAGCTCTATAAAGGGAGGGCTGCCAGCGCGGGAAAGGCACAAACGCTGTGGAGGACATCTTCAGGGAAAAATTAGAAGAGGAGCCTACTGAAACCAGGGTAGAAAATAGAAGGGAGGCTGACTGGGAAAGTGCAGATCTCAGACAGTTTGTCAGGCCAAATTGCCTGTTTCCATCTCCCTGGTGATGCACAGGTTATATTTGGTACTTGGAATTTTGTCATTCACACTCCACCAAGTGTTCGTGAGAACCTGTATTTAAATCGCAAGGTCAATCAGTCATGCTGGAGAGCAGCGCTACAGAACGGAGACGAAGTGACTGGCATGTTCAAGCCTTTCTTTAAATACTCACTGTTGATATTTTCTAAGCTAACCTTAAAATCCAGATTCTGGTGGCTGTATTCTTTACACAGAAGAGCTATGGAAAATAAAGGCTGATGGGAGGATTTTCAGTATTCATCATTCTCCTGCAATCACGAAAGCAGGCGGGAGGGAAGACGGCACTGGCAGGCAGAGGGGAAGCTGCCGCAGGAGCCGGGTGAGCAGAAGCAGCACGTCCCAGTATGCCGGCTGCCTCGGGGTGGTTAAAACCCAGCAGAGAACTGGGTTATGTTCCTCATCCTGGCACAGGCTCGCTGGACCAGTGGAGATAACAGTCCTCATTTGCTTTTTTTTCAGCTGCTTAGCAGAAATGTCATAAATAAGTGCAAGGTGTGAGTATTTAGGAGGAACATTTCCTTATCTTTTAATTAAGAATGTTACAGAGGTGGGTTGTTGGGTTTTTTTCTTTTTGCAAGGTAGGGAGAGTAGTAGATTTTTCCAATCTAACCTTTTATAGGCCAGGCATGTGATATGTGGTGAGAGCCATGAGAGGCATTTAAATTATCTCTTTTGAGGCCTTTTTATGCTTATTTTAGTTTCAATAGAATTGGGTCTGTTCCATATGTCCTGATTCACTACAGGATGCTTTTCTTGTCGGAGGAGTGGCTCTGTTTGATCAAGATAGTACTGACCTCGTTTGTGAAATGAAGTACCAACTCAGTGTATGGGGAAGTGTCTGCCTAGCACAGTTTCGAACAACAACAAAAAAAACTTTTAAAACAACAGTTTTATACAGGTTCTGTTAAGAGGAACCCAGGGAAAAAGCACAAACCTTATGTAATGTCCTATCACATAGACATTTAATCTTCCATTCACCTGATTAAAATTTTAATCAGAAAAAAAAAATCATCTGAAATAAGAGCACTATCGGATTTTTAAGTGTCTTAGGCTCCTGTCGACATGAGAATATAAGGTGCTGAAATTGTAATAGTAAGACTCGATAGCTCTTGTTTTTATCTCCGTGTGTGAGAAAAAAATGAATGTTACAATTATCTGTGTGTTACTATTCCCTATCCACAGATAGGGAAACAGAGAGAGAAGTTTTGCTCCATCGTAACTGACCAGACGTTATCAAGGTATATACACTATGTGAACGATTCAGCCCTGCTTTATTTTAACAGCTGTAATGTTTGCAAAGCTATGCCTTGCGAAAAAAAAAGTGAAAGATATATCTGAGGTATCCTCAATAAAGGGCTGTAAAAATGTTGGTTAGACTGCAGCCTATGACTATATTTAGATATATGTCTCCCTGAAGAATGCAATCACCAGGGTAAAATATTAACGGTTGGTTTATGGCGCTGCTATTTCCCTTCTACTTCCTCATTCATGTGCATGTGGAATAGAGCAAACAAGGGCTGGGGACAGGCTGAGGAGGGGACTATGTGGCCAGGCAGGGGCTCAGTGAGGGGGTGTAACACACTCTCCCAGCTCAAGGAAATTTTGGGAGAAGTCACTCACCCCTTGTGGCCTGAGGTCAGCCCTCACCAGCAGTGCAGAGCAACCCACGTTAAAACAAATCTTTTCACTGGGCTTTTTCACCTGGAGAAATTGCAGTGGAAGTCAACTGGCACTTGCCTGAGAAAGCTCTTCTGAGGGATGCAGAGATTTGTGCCCATCTACGTCCAGACCTGATGTTGGGTGAACAATGTGTGCATCCCCATTGCCTGAAACTAAATCAGCCCCTGAAAAAAACCCCACAACGTCACTTCAGCCAATGTACAGCCATCAGCAAAACATGCCAGAGTGGACACACTAGAGCTGCACAGCAATGTTGGCAGCTGTGGGCTGTGGGGCTGCTGCCCACGGCTCCTGCCAACACGTGGTCCCAGCGCGGCCAAGTAGGCATGTGCCCGGGTGGCACGGCCTCGCAGCAGCTGTGATCCGGCAAAAAGTCCTAGGGAAAAACTGCCTGGCACGGACCGGCAGACTCTGACTAGCCTGCAGCAATGAACATGGGAGTTAGCTGGTAGGAAAAAGTGAGCAGCAGCACTTTTTTGGATCAGCAGCTGGAAACAGAGAGGCCACGTGGGCTGTTTCTCAGCTCGAGCATCCTATCCGAACTCTGCTTTAAAAAGGGGAAAATACGAAGCATGCCCAAAATCTGACAAATGGCGCAGAAGATTTCCCAAAAGAGGCAGAGAGGGAGGAGATATTCATGGAATGACCCAGCCTCATGCTTCGGGAGGCTGTGTGCTCATCGACTGGGGCTGGGAAGGATTTCTCATGGTGCAGCATTGCATATACAGTAAAGATCAAGAGGGCACGTTCTCGTGCAATCAACCAGGTTTGACCATTGTTCGAGACAATATAATACCCTGCTATGGATGGATCCATGGCACACTCTGCTATGGCAATTTCTGCTATGATGAATTCCCAGGAATGTGGGGAGCTGTGTTAATATTGGAGCTATGGCAGCAATAGCGATAGCAATAGCTCCTCCGAGTTGCTTGTCCCAGCAGTTAAAGAGAGGGACTGCAGATGGTTTCTGCCTTGTTTTCCATTGCTGTTTTTAAATGTAGGAGATGCACATGATTAAAGCAAAGCGTCTAGATCTAGAGATCATATTTTAACCTCAGGGTGTGTGTGTGAGAGAGAGAGAGACAGACAGCATGGATTAGTTTCTGAATTAGTGTTTGTAACAGTTCTACAAACACTTAGACAAATTCATAGTCAAAAAATAGTGTCAACGTTTCATTTAAAAGCCTCTTTAAGGAGTTTCATTGCCGTATGTTGAAAATCTAAGCTTTAAAAGAGCCAGTGTCTAAAAGTTTGGCTTCCTTCTCAAATGTGTCAATTGATATTTTCCTTCATTTGACCTATTTATCTTAAAACATTTATAATCTGTTGGGGGGACGTCCATAGCTAAATGTCCAATTTGGTTTGTTTGTTTTTTAAATCTGCCGTTCCCTTGCCAAGAAATTAAACAAACAGATGCCACTCTTTTTGAGGGGCTCCATTAAATGCAATGTCTTACACACCATCTGCTGGATCTGCAGCAGCAATTAACAGCTACACACTATTCCCAGAGCAGAGCTGACAGCAATTGATGGTGCCGGGATACTGGCAATTTCTCCTTCCTGGTCCTCACCCTCTCTCTTCAAAATACCTATAATACAATATTTCTGCATAAAGGACTGGATATGCTGAGAAAAGAAAAAAAAAAAAAGGAATAAGCGATTCTTTGTTCTTCAAATTGTAATGGATGAAAGCCTGTGCCAGGCATTACACTTTTCGAGCAAAGAGCATATTCGACAATAATGACTGAGCCAATAGACGACTGCAAAGGCAACGTGAGCAAAGTTTGTCCTGCATCCTTCGGGGAGGCCGGGGCTGCGCAAAGGCTCTTCCCTCCTGCACTGCTAGTTTGAGCCCGCTCAGGTGGGAAACCACTGAAAATTGCTACCTCTGTTTGATATCAAGCTCGAAATACCTGGGTAGGCTCAGCCTATTGAGCAATCATGACTCATGAGTGCTGGGCGTGATTCATGTCCATTGTCTGACTGCCAGGTAAATGGCTTTGTACCAGTTAAAACTCTCGGAGATTGAGTCTTTCCTTGGCAAGTGGCCGCCTTCTTCACAGGATAACATGGAGAGCATGGGTTCACTTTGTTGACTGGGGTGTCAGCGTTCAGCCTGCTACCCTGCCCTTTCTGTTACCTGCGCACATTGATTACTTGCCCCGGAAAAGAGCTTCCCTGGCCTTTTCTTCAGTGTATTGTGGTCATGGTGCTGTGGCTTTTCCTGGAGCTGTTGGGCCTGGCTGTTAGTTATGCTCTGCCGGACAGAAGTAAGGGTGTCAGGGGGCTTCTCAGGGCACCAGAGGACTCTTTAATGCACTAAAAGACAATTAAAAAATCTGTATACCTGAGGCTTCAGGCTTCCTTTCTATTCAACACAGAAAGTCCACTTGCAAATAGAGCAGCCTGCCTACTCCCATAGCTTCTGTCACCCCTCCACACATCCTCACAACTCTCCAACATCAAGGTCTTCCTTTGAAGACCGTGATATTCCTCCCATGGCTATATTTACACAGTATCATCTGAAAGACATGCTTGATGCAGCAATGGTGCATTGCTTTATTTTCAGCAAGTTGTTTGCATTGCTGCCTCAGTGGAAGGATTTCTTTGCTTCGGTTTTTCAGACTCATAGTCTGTCCTCAATACAACTGATTTCTTCTCAGGCTTGTAAGAAATAAAGGGATCTTGGGGTTTAACATTTCAGATGCTCAGCCTGGCCACAGTGTCAGGATAGACAGGTGTACATTATTTTGGAAATTAAAATTTCCATCCTGACAATAAATCTATATAGTAATTATCTTTATTGCCCTGTATGGTGACCATCTGTAAAGGCAATCTGAACTTAAAAAGGGCATCTCATAAATCAGGTGAGATTTAAAATCTTCCAATAGTTTGTAAATCTGCCCAGGATTTAGGGATTAATTGAAGAGCAGACAGCTTAATACATTAACCTTTCACCTCTGTGGGCCTGGGTTCAGAAGCTGACTTAGGTCAGGAAGTAAAAAATTAGATTGGTGATTTCTTCTCAGTCATTACGAGTGCTGGGGTTCAGGAGAGCCTGGTTATTAGTGCTCACAGCACCCTGTTCTCTCAGTGAAGGTTTGCTTCGAGGGTTGCACATGTCTTGTCTGCTGCTGGTACTCTATTCCGAGCTCACTAATTTAAGAATAAAGTCAGGTGCCTGAGGAGACCTGTTAGTGGGATATGGTGGCTGTAAGAGCGGTCAGGAAGCACCAAGGGTGGCCCTATGTGAACACTAAGTGTACTGCCCAGAAGCAGTTTTGCTCTTAAAATTGAGCTAGTTCATTAAGGGGATTGCATGTATGCTGGCACAGATGAGGACGGTAGGGGACATCCCCATCAGCCCTTCTGCAGCCCTGCTCGGCCTGGTGGATAGCCTCACTCATTGTTGCTCCCCATGCTCCCACCCCACCGCTCACCCCTGCCCACCTCCCAGGGCTTGCCAAGAAAGCAACCTTACAAGGAGGCTGGCAGGAGAAGCCGGGGTCAGCAAGCGTCCCTTCATTTCTTTGTCTGCATCTGAACACAATAAAACACAGCAGCATGCAGTAACATGGACCATCCCTCTCCTGGTTTGCTTTGGCTTCTGGAAGATGGGGACACTGCAGAGGTCCTTGATGTACCCTCAGCCGCATGACGCAGGGTATTTTGTCATTCAGCAATGACCCTCAGCAGTCTGTCCTCGCTGACTGGGAGGCAAAGTCCGCTTTACAGGGATGCGCCGTTGGTGAAAGTGAAATGTAGCTGGCGTCCATAAAGGTGATGGAGTAGCCCCTCTATGCCTGGCTGGTGGTGGTTGCCCCTCGCCCGTGGCCCCGGCTTGTCAGCAGCGCATTTACTGTGGCTTAGCACTGACTGTGGGTGGCAAAACACAGAGCAATCTGCACCCGGGATGAGGCTGGGGAAAGGGATTGAGCAATGCAAGTGTCTGCAGCATACATCTCTCTGGGGAGATAACTGCACTCCAAATCCCTACTAAAAAGCACCGGATTGGGAAGTCACTTGATGAGACTGTCCCTCTCTGTCAGCGTGCAAGTATCCCTGACTGGATTTATGCTCGTCACACCCTTCAGACCACCCTTGAGAAATACCTATGCAAAAATAAAAATCACCCATGACCCTTGGCTTTGACTTTTCGACCTCTCCCTTTCCCCCACACATGCCCTGTCTGCTCGGGATTTGCCAGCTGACTAACGAGATCGGGTGAGATCTCTGCTTTGAAAGGACATTTGAAAATAATGGGATTTTTTGGAATCCACAAACACACACATGTACACACACAAAAATCTACATTTCCTGTGTTGGGTTTTTTTGGTCTGCTTGGAAAGAACATCGTCCTGGGGGGTTTTAACCTTACAAAAATGCATTCGTTACTGATGCAGGTCAGGGTGAGATGAAAAGCACACTGTGAAATCCAGTGATAGAAAGCTTAATCATTTATTTTCTTGCCTGGGATCTCTTCGCTTGTTCCAGCTGGTTCAAAAGCACTTGGAACATATCAACAAGGATTACATGACTGAAAACAAACCTTTGCCAGCAGCAGAACCAGACCGACAGAAACAGGACAATAGTCTTTTTCATGCCACAGAAATGCTACTGAGCAGCATACAGTTTCATGTGTGCTTCCACTTCCCCTCCCCTCCTGCTTAAATTATGAAATACTATTTACTAGCAAACATTATAGTTCACTTTTTAAGTGAATTAATATGATTAAAGGGTTGGTTGGGAAGTGGTGATTGAAGTTCCAACTATTAAAACGCACATCAGTGTGCAGGGAAAATAAAAAAAGCACTGAAATTCTTTTCAAACCCAAGCACCAGGTGCGTTAATTACATTTCATTGCATGTTGGTTTATTACTGCGGTCACTTGTGCCTTATGATCTGCATTAACACCTGCGTTCTATGGATATCTTGGTATTTCACTAAACAAGATGAATATTGGCCAGATGGTGACTCCAGTAGGAAGCATTTCACGTAGATTTTCCTGCTCTGCACAGTTGCCTGTAAAGGAATCCTGAATGTCACACCACACCAAAGCAAACCCGAAAGGTACAGCACTAAATTTGAGATCAACTGCCTTGGCAGTATATTCACAAAGGATCAGATGATGGCCAGATCCCAGCCTTGTAACCTGGATCTTGCTCATAAACCTCCCACGTGTAGCACAATGGCATCGTTCGTACCAACATTTCAGCCAGTGGAGTGACCCTGCCCGATGCAAAAACACAATTCCACGGAAAACTGGGTCAGCTCAGGTCTGAAACACATAGCAGAGATGACTCAGTGTTTTTTTGGTGTTTGTTTTTTTTTCTCTAGGTTGCATACATGACCTTTCTTCCATAGTACAGGTTAGTTAATGTACAACTGGCATCCAGCCCTGGGGAACTGCCACGACAAGGAGTCAGGCCCTAAGCCCAGCCACCCTTTCACCAAAGCAGGGAGCACTTCAGGAGAGGTGGGATGGGACACAGACCTCACTGGCCTGTTGCTGGCACCGGCTGGATCTTGTTTAACACATCAGGAGTTACTTGCTGACCTGCACAAGAAAAGGCCAACAACTCTCAAATTTCATGCTGGCGTGGTATTATGTTGTTAAAAACTTGGGCAAACCTTCTAAGCTGTGCAATTGACACCTACCTCAAACCCACACCAACTAGAAAATGCAGCATCATTGCAGGGCACTCTCCGGTGCCACCTGTGAGCTTTGCTGTCCTTATTTGCTGGTGTTGCAGGACAAGGAGAAGGTTTTGCCCACATGAGTGACATTTTTACTGGAGACATGCACATTCATGGCTTCTTTTTGTAATCCTTCACTTGCAAATGTGGGTTGAGCGCTATGTGACCATAACAATTAGAGTGTCAATACTAACTGTCATATGATCAGAAGCATTGAGTTTTTATGGACTCCATGGTTCTATAGTGCTCTTGCCTCCCCCTGGGTGCACTGGGAGGAGCTGAGGGGGTGCAGCCAGTGCTTGTCAGGTCCCTCCTCTGCCCAATCTGCCTGGACCAAGCTGTGACACCTTATTTTCCTCTTAAGGGGGACAGCGGACACATTTTCCCACCTCAAGGCAGGTAAAGGTGGGATGCTCTGAGTGTGCTCCTCACAGAACATGGTCCCCGGGCTGCTCCTGCCCTACCTCTGAGAGAGGCCAAGCTGGCACGAGGGGACTAAGCAGAAAAAATGCAGCAGGATGGCCTATGGACCACGGCTGGCAGACCAGGATGCGGAGCGGGCACATTGTTTTGAAAATCAGGGGCTTGTCCTGAGGGCAGAACATCAGCAATATCTGATAGTGGGCTTTCTGAGCACTGTCCTTGAAGAAGGCTCAAAAAAGGCCCCCAAACTAGACATAGTCTCCAAGTCAACACTCTGATGCATACAGGTGAAGGCAGCAAGTGAATCACGGGGCTGGGCAGCCACTGAGCTTGGCCCCGTGCTCAGGACGGGTGTGGAGCACCCATGGACCCATCTGGGTGCTGAGCCCAACCATCCCCGTGCAGGCTGCCGGCAGCTCCTCACCCCCCCGGCCTGCAGGGATGGCCACAGAGCTGGCAGCTGCCCTCCCTGCCGACAGCCGAGCTCCTCGGGTTGATGACCCTGTTGTTCCCCATAGAGGCGCACAGTACCGGATCCAATCTACGAAAATAAGAAGTCAAAAAAAAATACAATTTAACTCTCCCACCTTTCCCCCGGGCATGCTTCCCCTCCCCCACCCCGAGCTGCCGTTTTATACAAGACCAATATCTCACTCTTGGAGGAGTGTAGGCAAATCCTATTACAAGTTGAGATTAACCATCAGTCAGATAACTCACCAGTGCAGAGATCAAATATAAAAGATGTATGTTCTGTGTCATCTGTTTAGCAACCTTAAATTAGCTCACACGGGTGGATGGTGCTGGCCAAATGGCAGAACATGTGCTGCAAATGGAAATCAGAGTCAAAGTAGAATCCTGTGGGATACCCCCAGCAATTTTAAAGCAGCTATCTTATTACCTAAGCAATTTTCAGGGACAGGCAGAATTCAGACCCAGCCGACAACGCTCTCCGGTCCCACCTTGGTGAAACTGCTTCATTATTATTTCAGTAGTGCCTGGAGAGCTCTATCTGCTGCTCCAGTTTCTCTGCAAAACCCCTCTCAACAACCCACAACAAAAGACATCTCCTGCAAGGATGGGCTTATGGTTTAATTTAAGACGAGGCACAGCAAGTGGAAGTAACAAACAACCAGAGGGACTAGAAGGGAGAGGGCTGATGGAAATGGTGGAAAGCACCTGTCCCTGGAGTCCCTGTATGTGTACACACACATACAACGTACAGATTAATGTGTGCACAGAGGCTTCAGAAGCCCCTTAACCTGAATATAAGATATCCAGAAATAATTGATTAGAAAAATGTACGCATGGAGTGGAGGGCTGGAGGATGGGAGAGACCTGCCTTGCTCTCTGCTGAGGAAGCAACATACATGGGTGGGTTTGACTCGGGATTTTTCATACCATGAGCAGCTTTGGGGTCCGTAGGCAGTTCTCTTACCAAGTCACATACCTGACTGAAAACTCTCTTTTTTCTCAGCATACACAGTATATTCATTTGACCTCACGGCCTTGGTCTGGGGAGCAGGAGAAATAAAAGGAATCTGCAAAGTGGCCTTGATGGTGGCTTTGGGTGAGCGGCACACAAAAGCCGGGCACGGGGCCGACTGACATGCCACCGAGAGGGATGTGCATCGTCCTGCCAGCCACATAGGGGTCCTCAGGCCCTCGGCAAACCCTCCTCGGCAGGGCCTGGTGAGGAGCGCCTTTGGAAGGAGAGGGAAGCCATTAAGGAGATAGGTGGACTCCCAGCTGGAACAAAGCATGAGGGGGTTTTCTCGCAGCCACGTGCTCTTTGCTGCCTGGGGCATGATGGCAACCAAGCCGGGAAGCAAACGGAATGACAGCCAAATTCACCCTAAAGGGATATGGGGTTTTGTATATTGTTTAAAAATTTAGTATTTCTTTTAAGTCTTGCTAAACAACTACTGCATGGCCTTATTTCTTGTAGAAACCCCAACCAGTTCCCAGCTCCAGCAAGCCTTACCCACGCCTGTGGGTGAGGAGGTTCAGCCTGGCAAACCCACAGGGGAATCAGCATGTCCTGCACCTCTCCTGGGGATGTAAAGGGGGCTGTGGGGGACAGTTTTAGGCCAGTTTCTCCCTTTTCCTAAGGGAAACTAGGTGTACTGAGCCCATCTCTCTTCTTCCAGCAACCTGGCATCACAGTTACAGCAGGAAACAGATTGTTCAGGCACACGTAACTCAAGAAGGATACTCTGAAAGTGAAAAACAATTTGCAGAGGTACTGATGGCAGCAGGATGCTTTGAACATTTCCAGGTTTGTGTTTGCTCAGGGCTTGGGGATTCTCAGTGGAGGCACAGTAATGCCATTGAAGTGCAAACCACTACGAAGGGGACTGTTGTAATCAAAACCAAGTGCTTGTTTGGAAGCAATGTCTTTAGAAGCAAAGGAGTAGTTTTGAAGAGGTCACTTCCAAAAAGAATAATCAAAATTCCTCTGGGTCAACAGCAGCATGCGCATTACTCTCAGATGAGATTCCTCCTTATCTTCCAGTCCCTAGGAGCACGCAACGTGTAGGAGTTTCTCCTGCAACCCTGACAGTATGTACTAAAAATTCACTTTGAAAAAAGAGCATCTCCGGTAATGTCTACAGGCTTTTGACTTTGCTCTTTCCTTCAAACACCACTCGTGATGCTGAGCACTCATTCTCTTGGCCTATTTGTTCCTGGCAAACAAAGAGCAAATTCCCCTGGGTACAGCAATCCATTTTTAACACGCTGTAATTATTTAGAAAAATGTTTTGATAGGAGCAGTGAAAAACTGGGGCATTTCAGGTGTCCCTGAGAAAGTTCTCGGAGCACTGTGTGAAACGGGGACATGGAGTCTCTTTATTTATGGCACTACCCAAAAAAAAAAAAAAAAAGTCCACCTTTTCATCTGTGGCTTTTGCATCTATTTGCAAGTCATTGAACAGCCCCTTTGGCCTGTCATCTCCAAGCGCAGAAGGCACGAAACTCCTGGGGGTCCACTCCAAAATGGGCAGGGAAGGGAGAAGACAAGGACTCTGCTCCATGAGCATTGTCAGTGGGGCAGGTCTGGAAAACTGTCCCTTTCTGAGCTATTGTCTCCTTCCGTCCTCCCAAAATCTATGGGACTTCATATGTTAATGTACCCTTTTGGGAAGCCCTCTGATGGAAGACATTGTGGCAGAAAATGTCAGGGTTCTTAGCAGGAGACTCGCAGCGCTATGAGTTATATGGCCCAAAGGCACACGAGCTTGATACAGGCAGGGAGATGTGTCTCCTGCCATCCTCTGGCCAGCTGAGAATGTCAGGGATGAAACCTGGAAGCTAAATGTCAATTCAATTTTGCCACAAGGGCGTATTTGTCTTTGAAGCAAGCACGGGCAGAAAACCACCCGGACCAAGGCTGCGCGGTCAGTGGGGCAGCCTGCTCACACGCTGCCTGCCAGCTCCGAAACCTGTCACCTCCCTCTTCTCTTTCATCCCCAAATATTCTTGTTCAGTGTCTGTGACGCTGCTTTGTGCCTATCTGTAAGGGTGAGCCACCAGCATTGAAAAGGTAAGTAGTAGATGTCGGTTGCAGGGGGCATTGTGCTGAAGGAGGAGGTGTGGGAAGGATGTAAATGCAAGCAACGGAAGAAGAAAATTAAACAGAAAGGAAAGAGTTACAGCTCAGTTGTCCTCAAAGGACCCGTTATCTTTCAGGGAGTAAGTACAAGTGAAATAAAGGGGGAAAAAAACATACTCAGCATATTCACTGCCATCTCCTGGTGGACAGAGAAACAGCCCTATCCCGCCCTGCCCCACCGGCTGCCAGAATGTTAGAGCATTTTTATTTCTTCAGTCACTGTAGAACCACAGACTCAAACGGCAATGTTAGGAAAAGGCACTATGTATTTTGGAAGTGCACTGCATGCTATGAGCAAAAGAGCATCAGGCCACCTGGGGTGTGCTGAAACCAAGGACAAAATCCCCCATCCTGGGGTGCGAGCTGGGTCCATCTCGGTGTTGGCCATCAACACTTACAACACCTCTGCTACAGTGCCTCTGTGGCAGGAATGATGTATCGCCCAGAATTACAGACCTGTTAGGAAGTTTTTCAGACTTTACATATAATTTGTTGTTTAGACAAATCCTCAAGTGCAATCAAAGCCTGAGGAAATGTTAAAAAAGAAAATGAAATGGGCCAGGATGGATAAATTGTGGTACCTGCAGATCAACGTATGACCATTCCCAGCAAAACAACTGGTTCTGTGGGTTCATACTAATCAAAATTAGTCACTCTTTTTCACAGTACATTTCATGCAAGAATAAAAAGATTTTATAGATGCAGAAAGCAACGTACGCAGGAAAGCAGTGCAGGGCTGCAGGGCACAAGCCCAGAAGAAAGCCCAGGTTGCCCCAGCTCCCCACCGCGGGGCCAGCATCTCCCCCTGCCTTTGCTCCTCCTTCCCAGCTAATGCTCTGGAAACTACAGCGTCAGGACCTGAGATCAAAGCCAGGGAGGGAAGATTTGACTTTGCCCCAAGAAAGGGATTAAAGGAAGTAAAGTATTTGAAAATAGAGTTCAGCCAAGATACTGGTGATTTGACACAGTTTTTGAAGGAGGAGCTTTGGCCCCTTCCCCTGCCCTGCGGAAGCAGGTTGCAGGCAGCCTTCCCTGCCTGGCTCCCGAAAGCGTCACTCAGCAGTTTTAAGTATGTCACCACCAGAATCAGTCTCTCCTTTTAAAAGTGAACCTTTGAAAAGACACCTCTTCAGTGACGCAGCATGGCAAAGCGGGCCCATGGCACGCGGAGCCATTTTAAAGCTTCCATGTTCGCCTGCATCTGATGGAGCTGGTATTTCAGCTGTCAGGAGCTGAAACCTAACTCACAGTGGCATTGGAGAGGAAATGTTGTGACAGCTTTTATTTCTGGTGAAATACACCAAAGAGAGACAGAGTCAGGCGACCGGGTGCAGAAGGAAAAGAGCAGGCAAAAAAGCGGATTTGAGCTGAGGGAAAGGTCCTGTAGCAGTTTTCCAGAATTGCCTTTTCTCTCTCTTGCTGTTTTCAATGTTTCCCTTCTGCCTACTTTAGCCCCTGGAAAAAAATACAGAGAACCTTTTAAAAGAGAAGATAAATCCTTTCTTTAGTGAGATGTAGGTTACTGATATCTGTCTGGTTATAAAACCAAACCGAGATCTCTAGCTCAGGAAAATTCCAGTGCGGAGAAAAGCAGATTTCCTTTGGTTTGCTGCCATAGGTTGGGTTGCATCTCTTCCATACGTGGAC
This sequence comes from Stercorarius parasiticus, assembly GCA_013396915.1. Lineage (NCBI taxonomy): Eukaryota > Metazoa > Chordata > Aves > Charadriiformes > Stercorariidae > Stercorarius > Stercorarius parasiticus. The sequence goes on from VWZL01000715.1 coordinate 79,364, forward strand.
AGGACAGCATCGTTCATCAGGAACCCCAGTATTTCAGCCTCTCCTTTTTGCAGCAGGAGAGCCTGCCCCAGCGCTGGGGCAGTGCCAGCCCAACACCACCACGAAAAGGTTTGTCCAGGCAAGGACTGGCGGGGTCCCCCGGTGTCCCACACCAAGCCCTCGCATGGAGCTGGACTTGGGCACCTGGCACCCGGGGACCATGAGCAGTGTCCACCTCTAGCCATGCACACACACACACATGCATAACTTATGCCTGATGCTCACCCTCTAGTGACTCTTCCCTCCATGCGCTGTCTTGAGGCAGGTGGACACCAGCCATGCACCAGCCTGGGTTTCTCAGAGCACTGCTCCAAGAGCCCTGCTAATGAGCAGGCTGTTTGGGAAATCTCTTTTCTCGGTTGCACCGGCTTCCCTAGAGAGGAGGTGCAATTTGGCATGTTGTGGTGGCACTAAAACACCTGATCTTCCCTGTCCTCCCTCTGGGCTGTCACCAGCTGATGTCCCCAGACCAGAGTGGGTTTGCTACCCAACTGCACGCAGCCACCTCCCAGTGGTGTGGCTGTGCCAGCACGAGGCATATGCCCTCCCAGAGAGGCACGGGTTGGTCCCGGAGCTGCTCCCACTGAGGGACCTGTGCCAGGCCCTGCACCACACAGAGCAGCAGAGGAACATCTGTGCCTCCAAAAGCTGAGGCACAGTGCCCAGGCTGGAGCCGAGGCCGGCTGCAAGGTGGCCATTCATCATCAGATCTTCCAGCACGCTGATCTGCTCCCAGCAAGAGGATCTGGTGACTTTAGCACTAGAGTTTTTCTAATGCATGGCATTTTGAGAGCTAGCTAGTACACGCAGTTGTGCTGGCAGGTCTGAGAAGCTAATGAATTTTAGGAAACAAAAGGAGAAGAGAAAAACCTTTCAGCTCTTCAGCTACTCCAAAGTCTCTTTAGAGTCCAGTGATGCCACCGCAGTTCTGATCTGATTAGTGTTTTCCATCCCTTTTGCTTATTTTGCACAATTACAATTGCTTTTGTAAGCACTGGGCAGAGATGAAGATACCACAGATCTTAAAAGAACAAATGATATATTGCTAATTTCTAAGCATTAAAGAGAGAGGTCACATCTGCATGATTAGGTTAATTCCTGAAACCCCTGCTCGTACCATAGAGCTACCTCAATTAATTAAGCTACAACACAAGAATGGATACTACAAATACAGTAACTGTCAGCATTCATCATGTAATTCATCTTACAGTTCCTGGGTTACTTGCACTTGTGGAGAAAATACCTTTTTGCACTCATTTGTTTAGCTATTCATAAATATTTCAGAAGTCTAAGCTCATTTCTGTTGGCTGTGCTATAGTTTGTTGCTCCTTCTGTTTTACAGAAGGCTTTCATCTTGATTTCAGACAGAGATATACATCTTGTAGGCTATTGAGAGAAAGATGTCTCTGGGTTACGTTACAGATATGCCAGAGCAATTAATCTCTTTGAAGAAAGATGGACTGGTCAACAAAGTTTTCTTCTGAAGACCGAGATCTGGTCAGAACAAGGAGTTGTCATGCCAGTGCAGCGCGAGGGGTGCTCAGGCATCTTGCTTAGATGAACAGCCAAGATGAGGTGCTCCAGAAGGCAATACTGGTTATTTCATAGTGGGAAGAATGGTATTTGTTGCATATGGAGAGATCATTTTTGCTCTCCTGTCAGCTAACAGGATGCATATGCTCAACTAAGAAGGTCAGTAGTCTCAATCCTTATTCCTATAGGGATGCAACCATGCATATCATTTCTGCCTGTGTTGCTATGGGATCAGTAAACTCTGATCTCCGAAGCTTTTATCCTCGCTGATATCTTGTGGTCATAAACTCCGTAGGAGTGTTATTAGAGCTCCCCTTCTCTGTTTATGGTGACTGAGTAAAAAGAAACAGCTACTTTATATGGTTCATTATTTTGTATGCCATCCTCGTGCCCTCCCCTTGCCAATTTTACCTCAACGGCTGCTGCTGCATGGTTCTCAAGAGGGGTAGAAATGAGGCTGTCGACCTGCGCAGGAAAGACAACTCCTTGGTTTACACTTCAAGAGATGCCCAGCAAACCCAGGGGAATGGAGAGTGAGGGGAAGACAGGAGGAAAATGTGGGAATGCAGGTGTATGGAAAATAGTGAGGAAAGGCCTGGGAGGGTTGGGAGGAGAGTGGGTACAAAGGGGTGGGGGGGTATGGAGGCCCTGTCCCAGCGGCTGCAGAGGAGGCACCTCTGCTTTGAGGACTCTAGATGAAGGGGGAGGCTCCATATCAGCCCACAGCCCCGCAGAGCACATTGTTGGGGTGCGACCGAGCAGGGCACTTCCTTGTCAATCACCTACATGCTCAAGTGCATGGCCAGGACACGCTGCCTCCATGCAGCTTTGCAGGCCGGCGTAGGTCCTTCCCTCAGAGATAAAACAGATAAATCTGCCCCTCCAGAGTGGCAGGAGGGGCCCCAAAGAGCCACTGCATCCCTCACAGTGCATGGCTGATACTTCACCTCCTCCACAAAAACAACGCTGCTGCAATGCTCCCTGACAAGTGCCAGTCTCCAACCAGCCAGTTACAAGCCAACAATCTTGCTTCATATATTGCAAAGAGCCCTCAGTTTAGTGTTGTTCTGCACTGTGCATAGACACATACTTTTTTCCACAGATTTTTTTTATCTACAGATTATGTATAGCCACTCTCACCAGCTGATGAGTGTGCTCTTTGTTGCCTGATCCCTCCCTCACTCAAGCTGAAGATGGACCAGCTTTGTTTTGGGATAACAGGACTCCAGCCATGCTTGCAGGTCTGGATGATGCCCACCAAACCAGGCCCATGGCACATGAACTTTCTACCCTGGAGGTTTTGACTCTTTATTTTTTGCCGTGTGGCTAGCTCAAAGATGTCTCAATAGCTGATCTGAACTCCTAGACGTTGCTACAATACCGCTGCCGAACAAAGGCAGGCTTTGATTTATGCAGTGAAAACAGTGTGGGTGGAAATGTCTCAGGATTCAACAGCCTGTCTGTTCTAAAGCTTATCCTTAGTCCCCGTAAATCATGTTCATATTAAAAGCCAGCTTGGAGCAGCAAGAATAAATTGGGGCATTCCGTGTCCCCCCTGTGTCCTCATGCCATCCTCCAGCCCAACACTGAGCTCACATCTTCCAGTGGGATGTAGCATTTCCAAGCTTTCATGTGAGAATATGTTGTGCTCCCATTTTGGGTTTGCGAGACAGACACAAAAACCACTGCAGTTCCTGTTTTTGCAGAATGAATTTGCTTTAACCCAATAGTTTGTTTAATTTACCGAAGCTGTAGCTGTAACACCTGCAAGGCACATCCTCGTATAATTTTCCAATAGGCAGGAAAGAATCCAATAGGGAAATGAGTTTCCTTTTTTTCTCTTTCTTTTTTGGTGTAGCAAAGCTGCTTTTCAGTAAAGATGCCAAAAATTTCTCTGCCCAAACAGTGAGTTTAGTGTGTTTGGCTTTGGGATGTGAATATTTTTACACAGCTTCTAATCTGCTGTTATTTAGTAACAGTTTTTACAGGGTTATTTTCCTGCGGTACTTGGAGATTGCAGATGGTTCACAAAGATTTTTAGCAACTTTTTGACTGGCCTGTTCTTTACCATGTGCATTTGTGCTTGAAAAACTGAGGGAAAATTGGGCTGGGGGATAGAAAGCCTTTAACTCTCCCGGCTATATAGAAAAGGTTGAAAATATGGGCTGATTTCATCCGTAAGATTCAAAAGCCAGAAGGAAAATGAGGACTCCCGCATTTATTGTATTTAACATTTTATCATTTGGGGTTGGGAATAGCTGAATTCATGAATTTTGAATGTTTGGAAGTGCTCTTGTTATAATGATAGCTTAAATCAAATGTAAGTAGCAATAATCAAATCTGTTTTCGGGAGCTCATAGACAAAGAAAAAAAAGTTAAATTGCTTGTAAATGTGCAAATGAAGGCTTTCCAAATGACCAGATGAGTGAGAGAGACAAAAGAATGACGCAAAATACATTTAAATTGTGGGACTGCAAACAGTTTGATCATATATTCCAGGCATGTCTGACCAAAGCAGTTACTATAAACCCTCGATACAAAAATGAAACGCACAGCAGAGGTCTGCACATCTACTGCTGAAAATCAGACACCTCTTTTGACAAATGCCTGCCTTTTTGGCTGGAGTAATGTTCACTTCAAAGGCTAAACAAAAGAATGATTCACAATAAAAACAACATCCTTAAATTTTCAGAGGCTGTGAGCTGTGTTTAGCTCTGCAGATGCAGGGTATCTGCAATCGCGCCAGTCAGCTCCGGCTGCTGCTGCTGTAAAATCCGAGCTCTCGCCTCTGCACAACGCTGTTCTAGTTTTGATTTACTTATTTTGAACATAAAATAGCCTGTTAGCTGCAGAAATTAAAGGTATCGGAACACTGCTTTCACTATAATTAGAAAATGCTTCAAGGATGTATAGAAGATGTGCTTGGGGCGTATTTTTTATACCTTTTAACTGAATGACTTTTACATGTGCTAATTAATTCCACCACTATTTTAAGATAAATGCTAAAATAGCTGTATTTTCACAAACTCCACATTTTTTCACCGTTGTCTCAGATGAAGAGCATACAATAGTTCCACAACGATTGTTTTTTTCACCCATTGTGTTAGCACAAACCTGACAAATCCACCAGAAAACTATCATCTCCCCTGCTTTCTCCAGTGCATCCTCAAGGACTTGTGTGACCTCCAGCTCCTCAGCTGGCTTGAAACTGATGGTCTACAACTGAGACTCAAATGAGTATGGGAGCTCGGTCAACAAGGAATGTTTTGGAAAATCCCACCAGCGGGCCAAAGTAAAGAAAGAAAGAAAGAAACTGTTGTAAATCTGGACACAATCACAGTTCAGGCCAAGCGCTACAAGATTCACCCAGCAGCACAGGGTGGCTGAACACCTAAGAAGAACTGTAGTCCTACTAAATCCCAAAATGTCAGCTGGATGCTCCAGGCTGTTAGAGGGCTGCCGTGTCCATCAGGTCATGTTCTCAGCCCCTCGTTGCCTCCACAGCCTCTTTCCAGGGGTGGTAAGACACCACACCAACCATCCCACTGCAGACCTGCACCAAAGTGGCCATGCGGGGAGGGATGGGGAGCAGCCAGACCGCACAGGCGAAACCTCTTGCCTCTGCTGCTCATTTGTAAAATAAAGATAACAGCATCATGCTCCCACAGCAAATGTCCTGAGGAAAAACAGATTAAAGGCCATTAAGTGTTTGGGTGCTGCGATGGGCACGTCTCCATCCTGCATATGGCTGCTTTAGTCCTGCACACCAGTAAAAGCCAGTCTCCTTTGCATTAGCTGTCCATCCTCTTCCTCTGGAGCCTGACCCTGGCTTCCCTCCCTGAGGCTTTGTGTCTTCTTTCTCCATGCCTCCCCATGAGCTATTTCTACATGGAAATAACCTCGCTGGCACATGATTCACCCCACTTATAGTGCAAGGAAAGTGCTACCCAGCCTCACAGCCAGTGGCATTTTGTAGCTTAAAAATGGCTTTTCGGTTATTGCAAATGGGCAGTAAACTGATATCCATGTTGCTTATTCCATCTTACTGCTTTCATCCCAAAAAGCAGATAACGTTCTTGTTCTGCATTTAGACGTTTTGGGTTTTTTTTTTTAATTATGTATCTTGAGGTCAAATTGTTGGTGTTTTTTTCAGTGATTAGCTATAATAGCAGCCTGAAATTCCACTTCCACAAATAAGTTTATTATTGAATTTTCTGTATTATGTTACTAATTCAAATTTTTGTAAGAAGAAACTCTAACGGAGTGCTGGGAGCTTGATATTGCTGAAGTAAAATGTGTATTTGATCCCACTCAGGAGACTTGCAGGTGCTGGCAGGGACCTTGAACAGGTACTGAATTCACATAATCGTATATCCCTAAATAAAAAGGAAACTGTGATACACTAAGACCATTCTTGGAGTGAAATGACAAGCCAAATTACATCTTAGCCTTCATCAGCAGGAGGGAGGTGTGCCACACAGCTGCTATTGAAAATACTGGGGGGATTAACATCTCAGATCTCCAAAAACTAAATTGGAGATGTTAACGAAATGAGAGAAGAATGTAATCCTTTGAGTGCAAGGCCTTTGGAAACAGACGGAAGACCCTGGCTTTCTTCCTACCTTGTTTTTCTAAAAAAAAAAAGGCGTCTTCTAGATGACACTGTATAAAATTTCCCAGTTCCAAACTTTGAACCCAGCCCTGTGATTCATCAGATAAAACTGCCATCAAAGCCCCAGGCAGAAGCCCAAAAGATAAAAACCTCATCCTTTTATTCACATTTAAGGAACCATGACGTGGCCAGCCAGTGCCTGAGCATCCCAGGGCATGCTCGGCAGCATCCCTCAGCCGCGGCATTCTCGCTGAGACCAATTCTTTATCCCCATTAGTCAAAGCTCATTCTGTTGGCATATTCATCTCCATAATGAGGAATTAATTTCCCAGACTAGTTTGCAATGCTAAGGACTATGGATGGATGTGCTCTCTGGTTCCTTACTGCAGCAGAGGATTCAGCATCTGTGTTCAGCTCCGCTGCTTTCACTGCACAGTAAATCCCTTTTAAGGTCTCTCTTTTCCTTCCTCTGCAACTTCGCCTTGCTTCCTTCTCCCAGCCCGGCAGATACCTCTTGATCCTTGCAGGCATTTGTGAGCTCCCTGGTCCTTTTCTCTCTCCCCTGTGCAGCCCCAGGGCTTTAAGGCTTCCCACGAGAAAGGCACCATAATGTGCTTTTCTCACTCTGACCTGGGGGAGTCCCAAAGGCCTGTAAGTGTAGAAGGTATCACCAACAGCAGGAGGCTCTGAAATGCCAAGTTGTCTTTGCTCCTGTCTCACCTCTGGGCTGGCATAAAGCAGATCTCAGATCTGAGCTTTGCTTTTTTGTTGTGGGGTCTTTTATTTTGTTGGGTTTTTTGTTTGTTTGTTTTATTTTTTGTTAGGTCTGAGCCCTCATTCAGTGAATGCAACGCTTATTTATAAAGAGCTTCACTGACTTTGGGAATAGCTGGGTTGAACAGTTCGGACTGGAACCCCAGGTGTAAATCATCCTTTTTATGTTCTTCCGTCTTGTGTTATTTACAGAGCAGAACTGCTAAGCAGCCAGGAAAGCAAAGGATGGTGTTGGTGTATCGCAGTAGCTTGGCTGCTAGCTGCTGTGTGGGTCCAGAAAGAGAGGACCCCATGCCAGCTGCTTTACGTGGGTTGCTGCTTTTCAGGACCTTTTGTGCAGTTAACACTAAGGTTTCTGATGCTGTAAAGACAAGGGTCTCATCAAAATGACTTGCTGGAGGCTCTGCATCCTCTCCAGCAGGAACAAGGCTCTGTGCAGGGGGTGCAAAGGCAACATCATCCTCAGATTTCAGCTGGCCAAGCCACTGGTGGGACGAATATTTGACAGCCAAGAGACCTTTTTTAACAGGTCATATGCTGCATGACATGGAGGTGGGCTGTGAGACTGGGAGGCTATCGCCCTCCTCCTCTTTCACAGCCAGCCAGCACCATCCTGCACAGTGGGTCTACAGCCTCCCCCAACACCCTGCATCCAGCTTTCCTACAGCGAACCCTCACACCAGCAAAAGCGGTGGGCAGTCTGGTCTTTGGGGGGATGTTTCCCAAGTTTAGTCAAGTTAACCAAAAAACGTGAATGTTTTCCTAATTCAGATGAAATGTAGGTGGTGGTGGGGTGTTCATTCATTTATTTTATATGAAAGATTTATAAGCTTGGAAAAAAGGTGCCTACACCTTTTTTTACACCCCTAAAAAAAAGGTGCTTGCCTCTTTTTTTGTTGGAGCTGACTCCTAGTCTTGGTCCTTTCAAAAGCACAGAAGTTATGGCAAGAAGCCATAATGCTAAACCTGTTGTAGGGCAGACCAGCTCCATCCATTTTCAATGATGCACGGGAGCAACCAGTTCATTATTATCCTGGCTTCAGAAAAAAACCTTTCTTGGACAAAAACTTGTCTTTGGAATACAAACTGACGGATGCTCCTAGCTTGTACACAGGGTGAGGGGGACATTGAAGCCTGTCCACTGGGATACGCTGCTCAAAGAGTGCACTAAAAGGTGTGCAAAACCAGCAAGACCATGTCCTGAGCTGTTACAATTTGGTGTAGTGGCAGGAGTTTCCACCCTGAGCGGGTTAAGTGGGTGAAATATCAGTACCAAAATCCCTGCCGATGAGGGAGGAGCTTTTAGACGAGCTCAGCAACCACACAATTATGTTTTATCATCGCCAGTCTGAAGTTACTCGAGCTGGTGGTGCAATCAAACACATTAGAGGCAAACTGTAAAAGAAGGGTATAAAGAATAAAAGCAATGGGGGACTAAAAGGCAGTCCCAATAACAAATAAAATGATGATGGTATTTTCAAAAGTGCCACCAGGGGGCAATAACAGGCAAAGAACGAGCTAACCTTGGGCTTTTTGGGACTGGATGACTCTTGCATCTCACCTCCAGGTGAAGGGAAGGTCTTTGACTTGCCTTAGGAAAAAAAAAAAAGAAGTCCTCCTGATTTGCCTTGCTCACCCTGCATGGGAATGCGAGAGGACTTTACAATTCAAGCCTTTGTAAAGACTTCTTTGCATCTGGGCAGTAAAACGAGCACATTCTTTCCCCGGGCACCCAGAGGCCCCACTAGCCCTGTGGCCGAGGGGCAGGCAGTGGGGCTGCGGTCCCTGGGACGGGCAGGGGCTGGGCAGCCAGAGCGGTGCCTGCAGCTTGCCTCGGGCAACTCTCTGCCAGTTTCCTTAAGGATGAAGCCCAGCCATGTCCCTAAACCCTTCTTGTCTGGGGCAGCAAACATGCTGCTACAAGCATAGGTAGTTTTCTGCTGTGTTTTTTTGCTTATTTGTTTTTTTCTAACAGTGTTGGCTTTAATTCATTTGATAGAAAAACTGTTTGGATGGCTGTTGTGGAGCTTGATGCTGCAGAGGGAACTGGACTCATTCTCAGGCACACAGTGCAGATGTGTCTGTGGAGCTGTGAGGATTTTCCACATTGGGAAGGAGGCTCTCACCTTTTCACATGCCAGCATCCCCACATCCCTGCATCCCTTCTTCCCCACATCCCAGCATCCCTGCATCTGCGTATCCCGACATCCCTTCTTCCCTATATCACTACATCCCTGTATCCCCACAGCCCCTCTGCCCTGAGCACAGCAGATCATCTCTCTCTGATGCAACACATCTGTGCAAGGAGGGACTTGCCTTAATTGCTCAGCAGCAGAGACTCCCCTCAGTAGTGGCTTGGGAGCACTGATTCCATAATTTCCACCCATAGAATTCAAACGTGACAATAGCAAGTGTTGCTTTTATGTCACTTCTTTTTTTTTTTCCTAAAGGATTTAAAGTAGCCACTCAGCTAACAGACAGATTATCTAGAATCAAGCTAAGTGGAGTATTCTGTTTCCTTTCCGTTTTCTTTGGGGAGGGAGCAGGGGAACAAATCAAGTATTCTTTAAATAAAATAAATTTGAAGCAGCAGATGAGAATTTGTGAACCCATGCTGAGATTTTACTTTGAATCACGGGAAGAATGACTGGGAACAGGAGCCTCCCCCATCACTGGGGAGTGCCATCAACCTCTCAATGATAAAATAATCTTCTCTTCAGTGCAGAAAACATTTACCTAGCCAGTGTAAAGCTGAACTTACGTCAGAGAGACTCAGAGAATCCACACAAGAATATCCTTGTGGTTGGACATCAGGATATTTTCCTGGAGAGAAAATGGATTTAGATCTCCTGAAGCAGAGGAAGGAGTTTGTCTCCTACACTTCATGACAGCCAAATGTTTTTCTTCGTTGTCTTTTTTTATATCAGTGTTCAAAAAATTAAATATTTTTTCCAACTCAAAGCAGCTCTTCCCTCCTCTTCCTTTTTTCCTTTTGTTTTTGATTGAAAAAAAAGAGATAAGCAACATCAAGTATTTTAGAGCAGCCCAGCCCAATTCTTCTCTCTATTGGCAGCTGAATCAAAAAACCATTATCTAGACTTTGTGACCCAACATTGAAAGGTGTCAAATGCAGATGTTTGAAAATAGCAGACTCCCTGTTTGTGGGTAACAACCATACACACACACAAATTCTAACATAGAGAGGGAATAAAACAGAGGGGAGTGGTCAGATAGAGAGTTATCTCCTTGTGTATATGCTGATATGCAAGGGGAAAAGTAAAGCCATGCGTCCTTTCTTGGCATGACTAGCAAAATATACTAAGCTGTAATCATGGCCTTGTGGTATGTTGGAGGGGAAAAAAAATACTAATTATAACCAAGAAGTTATGAGAAAAAAATTATCGCTTTCTTAGCAAGTGATGCCCAAACCCCTTTGATGCCTCATCCCCTCTAAAATTTGCCATTTCTCCTTGCCCTTGACACTGACATCAGGAGGAGACCTGGGGTGGCGGATAGCCTGTCCCTCAGCAGGATGGTCTTTGGCTTTGGGAAAGCTGCAGCAGGTACTGCACACTGCTGCAGTGCCGGCTCCAGGTGAGTGTGCAGCTCCAGGGCTTCTGCAGGGATAACTTTTGGCAGCCAGGAAGGGAGTTTCCCTAAAATCTCAAAGGATGCCTCAGAGCTTCATATCTTCAGAGGTTTAACCTGTGGGTGCTGTGAGAGAAAAGCATTTTACCTTCACTGCTTGGGAGAAGTGATTCTGAAGGTTCTGTAAAAGAGGTTTAGAAAATAGAGAGAAATATCTGCTTAAAAATAACAAAAATACCCTATAAAAATGGTCCCAGTTTTCAGGTGCTCCATTCTCACACTAAGGACCAGCTTTTAGCAGCAGAGAGGGTATGAAAAAATGGTTATTAAAGCTGTGGTTGTGCTTTCAGCGTTCAGGGTCATTTGGGAACCAAAGTAAATCTGTCCCTCAAAGATGGGCTTCATACATGTGAGTCCACTCAGGTACTTCTGCCCTGGCAGAGTAACCCTTAATGAGCCCTCTTAAACGCCGCAAAGAGGCACAAAGAGACTTTAGTGCAAAAAGAGACTGAGTCCATGATTTCTTAGTAATTCTTAATGATGTAAGTCTTTTACCTTGCAGCACTATTACTCCTAGGTTGTTTGGCTGGAGTCACTTGGGAAGCTTCAAGAAAATTTGGAAAACAGCACTATGGAAATTAGAGGTCTCTCTTGTATCTGTGAGGATAAATACATTCACAGCGCAATTAGTTACTGTGGAGTTAAAATGCTGTCCAGGAAATATAAGGGGTGGAGAACAGTGACATTTTGGAACCAGAAAAGAAAGATATTCGGAAATTTTTAAAATAGAAAGCCTATAGAAAACAGTTCACATGGGACAGAAAAAGGATATCCTCATTTTTCATCATTAAGAAGAAACAACACTGTAATTAAAAACAGACTCCAAAATACTGGTCTGTTTATTCACTATAGATGGACTGAATTAGCAATTGGTTAGAAAACACACACACATGCAAAAGGATAAATAAAATAAGGGTGTAGAAGACTGTATTTTTCCTTTCAGACTTCCATATCCAAGTACACATGTCTTTTCATCTAAGACCGTGCACTCTCGTCTTTGCTGCCTTCACTGGGAGCGGAGCATGGCGGTGATGGGCTTTGCAGCTTTCTGGGCTTGTTACCACTCCAAGTTCTGCCGTGTCGCAGGATTTTCCAGATTCCTCGCTGCTCTTCGTATTACATCTGTACCTTCGGTTCCAAACGGTGACGGCTGAGCCAGAGGGCTGGGTGAGGATGGAGAGGGGGGACCCAGCCTCTGGCAGGGGGCTGTCTCCCATCACTGGGCGGTGGAGCTCCTTGTTCCCAGCAGCGGCAAGGAAAGCGTTAGTGCTCCTCTCCTCCCCTTCCTGCTCCTTTTTCCGCTAATGCCATCTGGCCGAGTGTGCGAGCTGTTGTCCCTGTGGTCTGGCTGAAACCACACCGTCCCGCCAGCCAGTTCTGGGCTGCTCCCCACTGCTGCTTTGGCACCTTCTCTCCATATGCACCTCACCTTCACCCCAGCCCCAAGCTTTGCTATGAGAGCAGTGGGGCAGGAAGGAGCAGAGTTTCCCAGTCCTTCCTCCCGGTGCAATGCCCCAGCAGCCAGGCTGGGCAGCCTCCACCCCTGCCACAGAGAGGGATGCTGAGAGCCACAACACCATGGGAAGAGACCATAAGGTTGTAGCATCTTCTGCTTGAGGCACTCCAACTTAGAATGACTCATGGACTCTGGTCTATTTCTTTAATTCAATGAAAAATATCCTGCAAACTTACAAAAAATCCCTCTATCCAGGCAAGCTTGTGCACTCTCTGTCTCAGCAAGTGATTGCAGTATCACTGCCTCCAGCCACCTTCTTGAAAAGTAGACCCATGCCATGAACTTCAGCATCTTGGACAGCCCAGCATATGCCACCACCACATGCTTGGCAGCCTGCAAAGAAGAGGGTGATAGTGCCAGTGAGTGGTAACGCATTCAGCCACCTGCGTCTGACCTGCAGCATGGTGTGGGTGGGCACCTCCAGGGCCGGTGGCCACAGCCCCACACATGCCACATCCCTCCTCCTGTAGGGAGTCCCTCCCTGCCTGCTCCCCACTGAGCTCCTTTGCACTGCCTTTAATGCATCCTGAGCCCTCCAGCAACTCTTTCAGCTTGTTAATTTGGCAGAAGAAAGGTGCAAGTTCTTGCTGGGTGAGTTGGCGCCAGCTTAATGAGCTGAATCTGCCCACAGAGGCATCCAATGAGTGGGAGGACCAACAGAAGGAACACACGGCTTAGCAGGGCAGGGTGCTTGGGGGGCAAACAACCCATTTTAGCAGCAGGGAACTCCTAGATAAGCTCAGCGTGTCTTTTGGATTGCGCCCTGCGATAGCTGGTTCCCCAACGCCTGTATATTTGAAAAGCAGATATTATCGTGGACCCCAGTAACCTGCCTTCTGTTAGTACCAGTACTCGGTTACACAAAGGTAGTAGCAGGTCTCCACTGTGGCAGCACAGCTTGGGGATTTGGGATGAGAGCGTTAAAACCTTCAGCTGTGCCTGCTGAAGTCCCTAACTTAAATTTCTGGCCTTTCTATACATCTTTGAATGCATGAAAGAAAGGCTTTTCTGCTAACTAAAATAAATGTTCCAGCTTTTTAAGATAAATTGCTCGTTCTGGTCAGTGCTGTTATGCTACCTCAGCAGGTTTAAGCAGTCAAGCTAATTGTGACAGCGGTGATTTGTTTATCCTGAATTAGACATTTCATTTCAGAAAGTTACCAGCTCTATTTTGTTACCATTAGTGTCAGAGAACTTGAGTAGGTCAGGAAATGCATATAGCCAGCAGCCTACTCACTTGGAAAGGCATCCATAGACAATAAAGTTCTATGAACAGAAATTTAACGGCATGGATCTTTCCACTCTTTCCAAGGAGTCTGAGCTTGAGTGATTATTTTTGATGCTGAACCTTCCACTTAGGTAACTGCTGGTAATGCAGGCTGCATCCTGCTCTGCTGCTGTACAACGATGCCATCTGTAATTAATTGAGTTTCAGCCTCCCTGCTTTTGTTTTGCTTTAACTTTGGGGGATAGTGCCAATTAACAATTTAAAAAATCCTCCTTCCATTAAATTAAAGAGCATTTTAAAAAAAGAAATGCCACCCTCTGATAGCAGTTTAGCAGCCGGAAGGACAGTCTATCAGCCAGCCAGAGAAGGAACAGCAGAAATGAACATACATGCGTATCCATATGTAGTGTTTGGTTTTCTTGAGCAATTGCCATTTTATCCTGGAGTAACCCTCGAATCGTTTGCAGGAGGGTGTCAGATAATGCTTTCTTCAAACCCAAGCCAGCTGTATGTGCAGTCAGGGAGAACCATATGGTGCCTCGTGTGCGGGGCTGATATTTGCTGGGTTATGAAGATAGCTCTAAAGACTGTCTGGCTGACTGTCTCCTGGTGTGAACACCAAGCTGCACTCGGCAGCTGCCCTTTCTTCCTGAGAGATGCATGGATCAAGGGCCACCTTGGGTAGGTTGGAAGACAGGACGTTTTCTGAATTATGTAGAAAAACTGCCCCTCTCCAGGTAAGGGACTTTTTCAGTTTCTCCATTCATATAAACCACTCTCATCAGATAAAGTGAATGTGTATTTTTTTAATGCTTTTGTGTTCCTGCTTATGCATTGGATGAATTCAGTACAATTCTAGTCCTTATTGGAGGTATACATCCTTTTCTTATCCAATTCTTTTTTACCATAGTTACTAACTGCTACAACTTATTCATGAGTTTTGAGACGGGGTAACTGGGTGGAGATTCATCTAAATCCCATACTTCTGTCCGGACAGGACTGCCAACACTTCAGTACAAATTGTCATGTGGGCACACTTAAAAATTCGCTTTTGTGGTGTTTGAATTTCTTTTACAGTAAGTTTTTTCATCTATGCTCAAGGCCAATAGTGCTCGAAACACTTTCAGAAATCCTGCTTTTGAGAGGTTTGTGATGTTCTCTGCACCTCCTTTATTTTGAAGAAATCACTCCTTGTAAAACACGATTAGAACACTTGCAGACGTCCACATCCAAGGACTTGATAGCATAAATAGCATTTATCCAGGGGAGTTTTATATGCAGGTTGAGAGCTACCCTGAGCCTGAGGGAGTTCAAGTCTAGGGCTCTTATTGCTCAGGAGAGTGCCATGACCTCCAGGCTATGGGCTCCTCTGCCCAGAGGACATCCTCTACCCCTCTGCTGAAGCTGTGCCACGCTGCAGAGAAGTTGTGAATGCAAGGGTCCCTGAGCAAATGGGAGCTCTATTTGTTCTTTAGCCCTGTGATTAGGGCCCTCACCTGGAGATGGTGGGTCTTCTTTCCCACCTGTGCTTCTAAGGCTGCTTTGGGTACCCATTCCTAGCACTAGCAATGCTAGTGTTAAAATGAACACAGCACTCAACCCCCAAATTTGTTCTGGAGTTTGGGTTTGGGAATGTGGCATACCCTGAGCAGTCATGAGGATGAGTCTTTCATGAGAGGCAGGCAGAGAGACGGTTGCTTGACATAACTAGTAAGAAGGCAAATCTGAACATGTGCATGGGCACAGCGGAGTGGGCATACTCCAGAGACACTGGTCTGAAAGCTGTGATTAAACTCCTAGCTCCATATCAGCTTGTTCATCTCTACCTTTTTTTTCCCCTTTTCACATTCCTGGGCAAAAGTGAGGATGGAATAGTCAAAAGTAATAGGTTACAGGGAATTAGACAGGGAGAATATGGAGTTTGGTTTCAACTATGTTAAATTAAAGGAGTTGGCAAGATAGTCAGAAAGAAACTGGAGAGACAAACAGTAGAAGTTAGATTGCTGTGAGAAATAGGAATATTAACTGCTTTGTACCAGAGTGATGGGATCACATAAGATTATTATTTTTCCAAAAAAGATTTATCAAAATACTGTAATATAGTCATAATTCGTCAGCAGTTGTGAAGTCCAGGCACCTCAGGCAACTTTTCAAATTCTGCATAATCTTCAATGTCTATGGGAAATACAATGAAATATACCCTGTTCTTAATTGATTCCTTTTGCGCCACATTTTTCACGCAGGCTTGGCTGTTGGCCTTTCTTTGCTAAGAGAGGGTTTCAACAAGTGGAGAAGATGGATGGCCAAACCAATCAATTACAAAATATACAAAAGGTCAAAGCACTCAGCTAGCACATTGCAGACTGCTTCCAGATAAACCAAGCATAATAAATTGTATAACTTCCTCTTTGAACAAAGAAAATAAGGAAACTAGAAAGTAGTTCAAGCTGCTAATGTTTTCTTTATGACTTGAAGAACTATGTGCACAGCCCTGTGGAATATGAAACAGGATAGAAGTCCTTTCCTGCACTATCCCATTGAAAGAGAAGAGAACAAAAATAAGTAGTTTGCATCTGTGATGCTGAATAGGTTTGTGTCAACATCTAAAGTAAATTAAGACTGATGTGTGCAAGCAGCAAAATGTCATTAACCTTTGTGAATAGCTGTAGTGTTCTTCTTCATAAGAGTTTTGAATGAAGGGCTTGTAGAAACATGACCATTAGTCCTGGGCAATGAACAGTGGAGGGCAGGAGTGCTTTGCTGCTGCTGCCATGGTCTCTGTTTGTGGTCTCCAATGCCAACAGGCCTTCGTTGTAGTAACTGTATGGATGCTTCGGACATTTTGGTGGGTAGCGCTGGGGGATTCCTGACCACGATGTGGCAGTAGCAGCAGGGCTGTGGGAACTTCACCGGTGTCAGCAGAGGACTGAAAAGGGGCCAGCAGAGCTTGCTTTGTAGCATGTACAAACTCAATGCACCCAGGAAGGGGAAACTGCTAATAATGCTCAGAGGAAGTATTTGGTTTCCCAATCCTTCCAAATCAGTATGTGTGCTAATTTTAAATGGGTCTCTGTTACTTTCAGACTTATCTTTAGTTGCTTCTTGACTGCACTTGGCAGAAGAGAAGTAAGGATAAGCCGTTCTTATTACACTGTCTTGAATACCAAGCATGTTTTCATTCCATCTAGCTAATATGAGTAGAAGATAAACGGGTGGCTTACTTCCTTTTCCAAAATAAAGGGGAGTGATAAGCTGAGACCTCAGGGAGAGGAAGCTGCGGTGCCTCTGGAGGTTACTTCTGTCCAGCCACCCATGACACGAAGACAGTAATCGTGCTCTGAAAGGGATGTGAACTGACGGATGTGGACTTTATTTCTATTTCCATCATAGACTCTGTGGATTTGGAAGAAAGAAAAACCTGGGCATTTAGTGAAACATCTCTGTAACCTGTGAAGGGGCTTCACGTCGCCCATTGTGAGGTCCTAACTCCCACTCAAGACAATATGAAGGTAGACCTTGTTTTCTTAACTTTGAGGAAAGACCTGTGCCCAGTGATATTAACATGACGCTTTCTGAGTAACACAAATGTCCAGCGTTTGGACAACAGACACTTTGGTCTGCGTTTGGCACAATGGTCATTCTCTCTGCTTTGAGAAGAGACAAACCGAGAGAGAATAAGGTAGAAGATTTAAACACAGCATTACTTTTTGCAGACGTTGACACTCATTTCAGGAGCCCTGCAAATCTCAGTAGGTTCCCAGTGGTGGCCTGAGGTATCAAAATAACTTTGCAAGTCTGGGCTCTGGTGTTTAAGACTCCTGCAGGAAAAGTATGCTGTGGAAAGAAAGGGGAGGGGAAGAGAACAGCAGGGAAAAAGTCCCCATCACCATGTGGAGGCATAAGCAGGTGAAGTAAAACTCCAACTCAAATTTTAATTGCAGATGTATAGTGGAGGCAATGGAGCTGCAATGCTCTGCCCCATTAAGACTCCAAGCCCTAGCACTGGGGGGATCTGACTCACTGGAGGGTGAGAAATGTAATGTGCTGTACTGCTTGCAACAAATAACATTCGATTTCAAAACAGTAAGTATAGCAGAGTTGTTCCAAGCTGTTCCAAGCAGAGAAGATTTAAACCCTGCATGTTAGTTTTACCTTGGTAACTAATGATTGAATGGAAGTGCAGAGCAGAGGTGTCTGTAGTTAGGTAATCTCATTGGGTAAATGAGATTTCGACTGTGTTTTCCAGCAAATTTAGGCTTAGAATAAATTATACTAATTTGAAAAGTCAGAGGCCCTGTTGGAACTGCACTTTGCATCTTATATAGATAAAAAATGCATGTGAAGTTAATCCATTAGTTCTCTGAGGTGTGCAGCCCCAGCGGGTGCCCAGTCATCTAGACATGAGCTGTTCTTCATCCATGTGTCCCCATCCTGGAGCCATTGTCTCGTTGCGCATCTACAGATGAGAGTCCACCAACTGGAGGTCATGAAAGCAGTGCCCCTTAAAAGCAGACCACCCATCCCTCCCTCTTCTGTTTCCTTAATAGCGATACCTGAATTTACTGAAGTTTTCACACTGATCTCTTCCTTAGCTATTTCTGTGTTATCATCCTGGGAACACCTTATGAGCTCTTCTGCTGACCAAGATGTAAATGCCAAGAGATAGCTATTAAAAAAAACAAAAAACAAACAAAACAAACCCAAAAAACCCCACACAACACAAAAACCCCTCCCAAACAACCAAATAAGCAAAAACTTCCATGTGTTTTGACATCATATTTCCATGTAACCCCTGGTTTTTCCTCTCATTTAGGGCTACTGGAAAATGACATATTTCTGTTTCCCTAGATGAAGCCAGTCTTCATTCACACCACTCTGTATGAAGGGAGAATTAGGCTTCTGGCTTTTAGCAGCTTTGTGACCTCCTGGAATGCACTGTGCCATATAAACCTGATCATTCTCTCAGTATTGAAGCAAGATGAATTCTGAGCAGTTACATTCACGTCTTGGCAATTGAACTGAGTATTATCTGGATATAAATGCATTCAGCTATAACACAGGAAAATGCCAAATCCCGTCATCAAAGGATACTTCTCTTTTTAATGCCACAAAGTCATAATTCCTTCCTGCCAGCAAATCAAATTCTTAGTGGTTCACTGCAGATGAAGGATTTTCTTTGATTCCTGGTTCAGATACTTGTGTTGGAAACATCCTTGATACTTATTAGAACCTGCTGAATCTTAAAACACTTTGGTCAGAGAAAGGACTTAAAGATGTCACCAGGAAAAAGTCCCAGCTGCTTGCCACATGAGAGGATTAAAGATAACAATTTGTCAAGGGTGTGACAACTATATTCCTCAGAGAACACTTCCTTGTGCATCTATTAGATGGATTTATGTTTTTTGTCTTCAAGATGCAACAATCTGTTATGCAACAAATGTCTGCGCGTACAGGACGATATGGAGACTTGCACTCACAGGTGAGGCAAGAGCCATTTTCTTCTCCTTTGAAATTTCTCTGAGATGAAGGATTCATTTTTTTCTAACTCCTGTGTTAGTTGCTGTGTTGTACCTGTGAGGACATGAACGCCAAATAGCAGTTCCCAGTTCAGCTGCCATGGCTAGCAGCTCCATCCTACCACAGCTGCATCTCAACAAAGCCAAAAGCAAGAAAATCGATGTTCTGGTGACATGCTGAAATATGAAATAGTTGCCCAGAATTGTAACTTTAGAGGGATTAGAAATGAGCCTATCACAGGCACCAGTGAGCAACCCTATAAAAATACAATCTTTCTTCCAAAAAAATCCAACCTGTGTTTTCTGTTGAACGCTTAAACCTCCAAGGCTTGCAGAGAGCTTTGCTTTTGCTCCTCCACTTTTACTCTTGCATCCCGTCACCAATCTGGAAAGCCTGGTAAGCAAAAGAAATGGGTTCAACTCTTTACTTTTAAGACTCTTGTTACATTGGAGCTCACGTTCCTTTCCCTCTGACAAAGCTTTAACTGCATCTTCTTCCTTAAGCCTCCTTCTCTATAACATACGAGATGAACTGCCAGCTGGTGCTTTAACTTTGTGTTGTGGGCCACAGAAAACTGTCCAGGTAGTCTCAGAAGGCATAAAACATTAACAGCTCAGAATAAATATTTGATTTTTATCATCACTGCTATAAAATTAATGGGATTAATATTATTTGCTACTTCACTATTGGCTATTTATTCCTTGGTCTTATTCCTATGAGGTAGGTTAGTGAATGAAAGTGAGGAAGACTCAGTCCAGAGGTAGGTATGAATCAATGGCAGAGCCCAGGTTTCTAATTACCATGAGTCTTCTCCACAGACTATTAGAAAACATGTTTTTTTTCCTATGGGACAGGGGCAACATCCCTGCTTCCCCAAGAAAGACTCATCAGGAAGATAAAGCAGCATCTCATCCTTCCCTAAACAGGAGCAGAAAGAGGCCAACTACGGGAAATGCTCTCCAGATGGCCTTTAAAATTTCTAGGTAATTCTCACCAGAATGTAAATACAAGTTTCCAGAGATGCCACTACCTAAAGGGATATGCCTAATGCCTGATCACAAAATGAAAATTAAGATACAAAAATCATTTAGATTGTTAAGTGACGCGATAGGATGCTATTTGTATTTTTACTGTTGCCAACCTGAATGCAAGTCCACCAGCAGATCCACAGAGCAAAATAAAAATACTCTGACAGCTATACTTTGCGGAAAAATGAAGACTTGTCAACTCATATACTGAAGTTTTCATATTACCATATGATTTTATAACGGAGCATTCTATGTCCTGGTTATTATCATTTAGTACTGGAATGAAACTCCACTAAAAAAATGATTTGGTTTTCCTTAAAACCTTTCTCCCATCATTGGCAGTGGTATTTTATCTATACTGATTCAATGCACAGGACCTTGTTTTTTAATTCTCAATTTAAAATATGAAATACTTCATATTTTATTGTCATGTAAATTAGAACATTCAAACAAACAGGATCTTTTATAGCCACTTCAAAAGTGGCATTTTGACATTCGCTTGTTTTGTCACAGAAGATTCATTTCCCCTTTCAGGAGCACCAAACACCTTTGAAAATTTACGTCTTATGATTCCACCTTCACTTACATTAGTTTTGCAAGAAAATATGTCTGGCAAAGCCAAACTCACTTAATAACAACTACAATAAACCTTATGTCACCTTAGCATCAGCAGGTTGGTTGGATGCATTTCCAAAAGCACTCAGTGATTTGGGGTACATCCTGAAATAGGATTTTCAGGACTCTCAGTTTCAGAAAAAAGTCTGTTACAGTACTAATGTGGAAGATCAGAAACTGAAATTTCCCAAATCACAAAAATGTTTTATAGTTGGCTTTTTGTCTGCTTGCTTTTAGCTACTCTGAGAGAAAACTCATAAATTCAATTCATAAATGCACACCCTGTGTGTCAACCACAACTGGTTGAAATAAATTCCTTGCAAAAAGGAAGAATTCAACATGAGCACCAGCAACTCTCCTGCATGAACAACATTTTACATGCTCCACTATCTTAATTTAAGCAAAGCAGAACACAGCCGTGCCCAGTAAATGGATGCCTTTGAAAATCAAACCTCTGCTATTTAAAGCTTGACAGTGTCTCAGAAGACTGGATCGTTGCCATGAGTTCCTTTTGAAACTCTTCAAAATCACATGAGGGAGCAGTTTGGGGTGGTGCTCAGCCATGAACCTCAGCTTGGGTGTCCCACCCCTTGTGAGAGGGACACCCTGCATTGCATTAGCAGAGGAAGCCCAGGAGAAAGCCCTTGGACATGTCCCCAAAGCCTCATACCAAGGACCAGCGCCTCTAAAAACACTGGCAGTCTTTTTGCCAATTTGGGGACCAGGCCCCCTTGGGAGCTCTGAGCACTTTGTGTATTTGAGGCTGTTGCTTCTTCCTCTGCTTTGAGGCAAATGCTGCTCCTCCCAAATCCCACGCTGAGGGGACTACATGCCAGAAAAGAGCATGATTTTTTCCTCTTCTCTGTGTCTTTACTGAGAAGGCAACAAGTTAGCCTATCATGCTTTCCAAAGATGATATAACATTACCTCAGGGACGCTATGCCCCAGGTCCTGGTGGGACTCTGTCATACCCCTTCAGTCTGGAGCACACGCTTGCTCCTTACTCCATGGTATACATTGAGCTCCTTCCAGCAGGAGTTTTACAGCAAGCTCACAGTTGCTTTAAATTAGAAAAGTTGGCAAGTATCCGAGGAAAGGAGTGGGAGCTTATTTAGCTGAGACAGACAGTTACAAAACTCAATACAAGAGCATCAAGCTTCAAATAAGTTTTCACGAAGTACATTATTTGTCATCACGGCATTTAAATTTGTTTTAAAGGATTTTGAATCACCAAAAATTACCCGTTGGCTTAAATTGACAAGTCTTACGACGCTACCCAAAAGAAGTGCATTGCTTTCCCTCAAAAATCCGATGTCATCCACTCGAGCATAAAGGTAAGTTGTAACTGATTCTACTTTCCTATTCTGACTTCTCTGGAATGCATTTGAAGAAGGGAATGCAATAGAGAGACCTTTCAGAAAAGTGCAGTTTTTTGCTGGGATACATGCAATTCCATTAGAAATCAGCTGTAATAGAGCTTCAGTGAAATCTGTTTATGTGTCTTGTCTTGTACGAGAAGATTAATAAACTTGGACATTTATGCACATAACATTACTAACAGAATGTTACCAGACAGATTTTTTTCAAAAATCAAGGACACAATTTTCTGGCAAAAAAAAAAAAAAATTAAATGTCTACCTTTCACAGGGTTTAAGGTGATTTAATTGCCTAAAATCTTTTGAAGTATTTCTCTCTATTTAGCTTTAATCTTACATTCCATCAACCCAAACCAGAAATTATTGTTTTTTTCCCTTGTGAATGATTCCGACACTGTTCCAATTCTTCACTTTAACCTTTGTTGCTATGGTTTCATAGAAACTTGTTTTGCAAAAAATATCTGTAAATACCAAATAAATCATTTTTCTTCAGGATTGTGCTCTTGCAAAGTTAAGCTCCTGCATTTAACTTATTAAACCCTCACAAATATATCCATTTATTTTGTTGGGGTGTTTCTTCTGTTTGGTTGGTTTTTTTCAAGGTCATTTAACTTCTTGTGCTTCCACTGCTACCGGCAGTATGCTTCGTGCCTATGTGCAGACTGCAGAGAAAATGTGTGCTGTTAAATAGAAATGAAACGCTGAGTGTAAGTGATTAAACACAACCTTGGTCTGGGTAGGTGAGAGTGTAAATGGATTAGCAGTTTCTTGCTCCCTTTTTTCCCCTGGGTCTCTGGTTACCATAATCCAGGCGAGGCTGAGGCAAGGCTTGCTGCTGCCTTGCCAGCTGCCCAAAACCTGATACTCACAAAGGTGGCTAATTTCTCTAACACACTCACTTTCAAGGAAATGATGAGGCTTTTCAGGCCGAAGTTTTAGGAAAATATGGGTGTGAGCGCAGCATTGCCCACAGCCCTTGGAGCTGTGCAAGCTATGGAAATTTGCTAACACTGACAGCTGGAGAAACAGCAACCTGCTTCAGAAATCACACAATTACAGTGTTATATAGCATGGCACGTTAAAGAGGCAGAAAATCCCATCTTCCTATAGCGCCTGTTCCCCATTTTCCCCGGTGTGGGACAACTTCAGCTGTGCTATGGGAGCAGATTTTCCCTGGTGGGAATGCAGGGCTGTAGGTCCTCCTGGTACTGTGTGCCCATGGGCCATGCTCCTCCTAAGAAATGCATCTAAGAGTAGAGAAACGCGGAGCAGAGAGGGCAGGGGAAAGGGTGGGGAAAAGCAAAACTGTAAGTGGAGCAGCAGATATGCTTGGCCCACAGACACAGGGGAAATCCTCAAAGTCTGGTTCCCTTTGAAGTTGCCCCTGGGTTAAGTTTTGTGCCGAGTGGCACAAAAGCTCACTAGCACCATCCTTGCTGAGCTGTGGAAAGGCAGGGCCAGGGGAATCCCCATCAGGTGTCACCTGGGTGAGGACTATGTGCAGCAGAGATCGGGAAGCATATTCCACGCACATAGTTCCTTATTCCTTGTCCTTCCTCCACAATACCCCACCGATCTGATGGATAGGTGAGAGTAAAAGTGGTTGCTGGTCTGCTCCATACTTCTTAGTGACACAGGAGACAGGATGGTTTCTGAAATCGAGTATCTCAGACACAGGGACTGCTTCTGGTTCAGCAGCAGTAACGGGCAATAATGCAAATGAAGAACACGGTGTTCATATTATTTCATCTCCTTCGTCACCTCCACACTTCATTGATGCACTTATTTACGGTTCAGTCACAGTGGCAAGGTGAGAAGGTAGATGGAAATCCACATATAAGCAGTGTCCTGAAGGCTAGGTTCAAGTGCCTGCAGGAGAAGATCTTCTGTCCCATTTGCTGTGATACAGCTGACATCCTTAATTCTCTGTGACGTGCCCATTCACAGGTCTGTCCCATGCACTGCTAAACCTAGTTTCCAGGGTCCTTAAACAGATGTTACAGCAACGTTTCGCATACTGTCACTGCATGATCAAATAACATCCATGTTCCCAGAGAGACACATTGCAGATGATAAAATTACTATTTAGATTGGACAGAAAAACTTAACCTTATAGGGGAGTGAAAATCCTAAGGCTGCAACCTTTTATACAAATAAGAGGTATTGAAAAAATATAGTGTTTCTGATTCCTAGAGGTTGTTTGTCACAGCTGCAAGGTCAAACTCCATGTTATCTGCAGAAGTGGATTTTTTTTAGTTGAAAGGACACCAAAGCAATTATGCAATTGCCTTGGCAGAAAAATCTAGAGGCTTTGAAGGCTCATCTTCATGATCATACCTGGAAAATAAGTGTTGCAAGTGAGATAACTACTGGCCAGATTTGCATTTTAGTTATAGGCATCAGGCTGCAACTGTCAGCAAAAGGTATTCATTTCTGCTCACTGTCTCTCTAAAGTAAGAGGTGCAGATCTGTAGGGCTGTTTGTCTCTCGGGTTGAAGAAGAAATCCGGATTACTTCAGTTTCACAATGCTGCAGTAAATTGTTTGAGTTCTTCATAGATTAGGGTTCAATTTTCATTTTGGAAAAGCAGTGTGAATCGGTTCCTGGGTGTCTAGTCTCAAGCCTCACGTGATGTTGGACGCAGCTGGGAAAGCTCAAAGTAATGAAGGCAGAACTGCAGAGGACCTGACTCAAGTCTTCAAAGATACTTTATGGTTTCACCGTATGATCAAACAGTCTATACATTTCTGTGCGGTGTATGCATTGGGAAGGGCAGAACTGTTTAGTAAAAAAGCAAGTCTTATCACAGAGGATAATGGGGACCCTTTTTAAAGGGGAAGAATAGGCTGTGCATAATGGGAAAAAGATCCTGGCAGCAAGACGTATACAGTTTTAAAATAACCCAGAGGGAAAGAGGGGAAAAGTCTCACTGGCTGGGATGTTTCACTTAGTCTGGGCAAACCTAGAAGAAATCTGTGGGGAGTAATCTTTCCTGGGCTGAGAGATGTGAGAGTCCATATGTTGTGCTGGCTTAAACATATTGGCTTGTCTTCAGTCTATCTACTGGATTTGTCTTCCTCATCTGTGTAAGCATCGCATCTCTCAGACCCGAATGGGGTGCAGCCTACAGAAGTGGAGGCCCAATCTTGAACAAGATTTAATGGAGATAGTTGACTGTGTTTGGATGCCATCAGGCCACCCATCCTATTTTCAGCTTAGGCTCTCCCCTCCCCCTTTGGAGAGACCCCAAACCCAAAATCAGACACCCCACAACAAACAGAAACATCTGGCAAGAGTCTAAGGTTAAAGTTGGGGAAGGAAGGGAACTGTTCAGCAAGGGGATATTTTTTTCGGATGTATTGTGATTCATGCGGTCTGTTTTATTTCTCTCAGTTTTTGCTACATTCTTTCAATAAAGATATTTTCCTTTCAGGAGAAAACGAGAGTGGAGAGGGTATTAATAACGGAGGTGGAACCTGAAATGTAGTTTAAAAAATGTGCAATAAAAACAGGGAGTGATAACGCTATAAAAACAAGAAGGGCTCAAAGGGCAGAGCTGAAGAGGTGTGTGTCCAGCCTGCTCGCCCCCACCTCTTTCTGTTGGTCCAATGGGCATGGGCATCCTGTCACCACAGCACAGGGAGAGAGACCTCATCTGTGAGCTGCTGAGAGGGGGACCTCCTTTTTTTTTTTTTCACCCTTTGGAAAAAAAGAAGTCTGAGCTTTTTCTGGATTTGTCCAGGAAAACTCTCCCTTTTCTTGGAGGGAGACTATCCCTGTGCTGGAACACGTCTGCTATTCTCACTAGCAGTTACAACTCAGGACTAAAAGTCTTTTCCCTTTTCAGCAGTGCATAAAAACTTGATGTTACGCCAGCCTTGCTAGCCCCGCACTGATGTTCCTGCACAGTGCCGGTCTGCTGTGCTTCAGTGCACCTGGGGATTGATCCCACCTCCCTGACACATCCCAGACTGCTGTTTCGAGTCCTTTTTCACCATCACTAAACAGTGGAAGTGGCTCTTTGGGACTAAGAAGAGAAACACCTAGGTTACTTTTTTGCATCCATTGCTTATACCAGACACCATGTCGTTTGTTTTTTCTACACAAAGCAATTGGCTCCTTTGAGTCTTTATGAGATCCAGCTCTGCACAGATGTGCTCTGAAGGTTATCTTCCAGAGCCTCTCCTTTTTTGGTCCTAAACCCTGAGAACAGTCTTTGATCACAGCCCTGCTTTAGCAGCTCTCCCAGTCCCACACATCTTTACTTGTCTCCAGCTTCTCTTCAGTTCCTCTACCCTTTTCCTCCTGTAAATTGCCAATCTGATATCCTCCTTCTCATAGCCCTTCCATTTTCCTGGTGTGTCTGTGTGTTTACCCAGAGGCTCCCCATTTACCATCCCCTTTTTTGGGGGTTTCTAGGGGGAGGGCTGGTGGCAGCCATTCCTCCCTGAAGCAATGGTCCTGTAACCCCTGCCTAAATGATGTGGGAAGGCAGCAGTACTCTCAAGCTGCCCAACAGCTGATTTCCCAATGGCTGGAGGAAAACTAAGGCTGCTTTAGCCTCTCTTGAGTTACTGTTTCTGTTATTCAGTGCAGACATTCTGCTAGAAAGTGGTGATACGCGTCTGCAGATGACCTCTGATTACAAGCTTTGAGGTGGGGCAGTAAGAAATCATTCCAGGGAGAGGTAGTGATTTTAGGGGTGGGAACAGGATGGCCTACACTCCAGCAAAGCAGTTCCCATAAAGGACTGGAGTCCAGGTCACAGATGTGCTCTGAAGGTTATCTTCCAGAGCCTCTCCTTTTTTGGTCCTAAACCCTGAGCTCCCTCTCCTCTCCTGGAAGAAGGAAATTTTCCCTTCTCTCTCCAGCCTGGGTAAAGGGAAAAGAAAAAAAAAAGTATCCTTTCCTGATTCAGCTTCATCATCATCAGTTAATCATGTATCTGAGTGCCCCCCACAGGAATGCAAAGATCAAGTAACATGGGCAATCCGGCAGAACAAGCTGGGTCAGCGGTCCTGGCTAGCTGTGAAACAGGTTGTCCTGCTACCTCTCCCCTCCCTCCTGTACCCCCAGAGAGAGCAGGTCCTCTCTGCCCAGGGCTGGCCCTCAGGTCTTAGGGGGACTCTGCTGCACACCCAGGTCTGTGGGCGTGCAGCAAGTATTTTTTAGTTTCTCTAGAGAAAGGGGGACCAGTTGCATTTCACTGTATTTGAAGCTTTACAGTTGCATTACACTGCCTTAAATCAGAATGGGGTTTTGGAGGCTGCATTGGAGGTTGCCTTCAGCTTTTTAAGGAAAATTGAGAGTTTCCTCTGCAGGACTGCTTAGGATGCCTCCCTGCATGCTCACAGGCCACACATCTCATTCCTGATTTTGTAGCCTGCTTTGGGCAGAACTGCGATTCAAAATTTCTGTGCCTGGAATTTATCAGGCAGAAATACACGTATGTCGCACTGCGTCACACCAGAACGGTGCCTCCTGTACTGTCAGGAGGTGCCCAACTTGTAGGACGTGTACTGTACAGCTGGTCTGAGAGCATGCACTGAACCTGCCTGGGGTTTCTTGCTCTGATAGAGGCCGCAGATTATCCGAAAATCTTGGTTAAATGCACATATCCCTCAAACCCACCTGAAGAAAATATCCAGCATGAAAAGAGGGCATCTTGGCAACAGTTGTCGTCAGAAGCCTCTCAGCATCTCGGTTTCTCCCTTTCTGCAGGCATGCTCTGTCCTTGCAGACCAGCACTGATATCTGAGAAGTCTAATTGCCAAAGGCTAAAAAACATATTTGACTGGTGCTTCTGCAGGCCAACAGGGCACATATTAAAACCCTGCAGGGGGATCCAGGCCACACTGAACATAAAACAAGCCTCATGCTTCCCTTCAGCTGGATGGCATAAGGGAATGCACAATCTGAGTGCATCGTGGGTGCAGCTCCATGGATGCCCAGGCTATGTTTGGATTGCTGCATCAGGCAGGATTTAGCCCCAGCTTTCTACTCCTGCAAATACCAGCTTGTAGCCGAGAGGGTTGTTTTCATACCTCCTGCATGAGGTGAAAGCTTGTGTGAAATGTTTTGACGTGGTGTTTCTTGGCTCTTTCCAACCTGTCTCAGCAATCAGGAAGTTGTATCACCTCCATGGAGATACACCAGGGTTGTAAAACATCTCCTTTCCCTCAATTAGCACCATTTTATTAATCAGAAGGGGTGGCCGGACTGCTTACTGCCATCATTGCTCACACTTGAACAACCTCTGTGGTGACTCTGGCACGAGGTTTGGATTGCTTGACAGTAAGACTTGATGATCCCATAGCAGAAACAGTTTCACTTGCACGGAAGAACTGCCAAGACACCCTTAAAAGGAAGGCTCTGCCGAGCGCGCACTGCTGGAGACACTCACTGCTGCTCCCACCACCACAGACACCATCCTGAGCAATCTCGGACACAGACATGTGTCTCCTCTGCCCCATCGAGCCCCCGCACAGAGGAGAGAGGGCCTGATCCTTTTGAACCCCATGGTCAGAGGCCGTCAGGACTGTGCCCTGGTACCGAATCCCCCCCCGCCCCCCCAGCATCGCAGCAGCCCAGCCGGCCACTTTGCTGTACGTGCCTCCTCTCCAGCATGTCAGCGGAAGCAGATGTTTCTAATTTATCACTAAAAACAAACAACTTAATCCCCCAAATATGCAGCAGTGGGGGGTGAGGAGGGGCCCTTCCACTTAAAGCTGATTTATAAATTGGATAATTAGGGTTAATTTGTCCATGAATGAAGCAAATATGTGTCAGATACTGTTACCAGAGCTTCCTCCCTCTACTTTTCACAAGCCCTAAGCATCCAAAGCCTTTTCAACCTGAGGCAATGGGACACTTTCCTGTTCCGCTGGCCAAAAGCGTCTGGCACTGCTTCGTTTCATCAACAGCTCTAATATTTGTCTATTCGGGCCTTCAGAACATTATCTGCATGTAACTGACATTGCAGGCCTCTGTCGCCAAAGGCAGGCCTCGGCCCAGGGTAATGGCTGAAGGCGCTGATGCGAAGAGGCCTGAACCCAAACACATTTCAGATAAAACTAAGAAAAGTATTAGTTTTACCTATGTTGTACAAGAGCTGAAGGCCACAGTTAGCCTCGGAGCATCTGTATTTCAGCACATGCACATACATAGAGCCGTCCAGCCTACAAATAATATATGTACCCTACTTCTGCTGACACCTACTTCAGACCACCAGTTCCTACTGCTTACAGTTTAGAATCATAGAATCATAGAACTGTTTAGGTTGGAAGGGACCTGAACAACCCTTGCTCCCTCAGCCGCTCCTCATAAGACTTGTTCTCCAGACCCCTCATCAGCTTTGTTGCCCTTATCTGGACACCCTCCAGCACCTCAATGTCTTTCTTGTAGTGAAGGGACCAAAACTTAACCCAGTATTCAAGGTGTGACCAGATCATCTAGTCCACCCCCCTGCCAGAGTAGGGTCACCTAGAGCAGGTTGCACAGGATCTTGTCCAGGCGGGTTTTGAATGTCTCCAGAGAAGGAGACTCCACCACCTCTTTGGACAGCCTGTTCCAGTGCTCTGTCACCCTCAAAGTAAGGAAGTTTTGCCTTATGTTCAGACAGAATTTCCTGTGTTCCAGTTTGTGCCCATTGCCTCTTGTTCTGTCGCCGGGCATCACTGAAAAGAGTCTGTCCTCATCGTCTTGACATTCATTTAAAAAGCCTCTTCCCCAGGCAGCTCAGCACCTGGCCACAGCATGTCTGCCATGCACAGGCAGCACTGAAGTAACAGCAATGCAGTAGCCTTAAAAAGATCTTAACAGATCCTGGACACATGGCAGCAATGCTGGCCCAGTTCTGCAGAAGGGTAGAATTTGGGGGGTGCTGCTGCCAGAGGTCTCTGTGTCTTTGGTGTCTGTGAAAGGTGATGGGAGAAGGCAAGTCCTACTGGCAGTAGAGTGGTGGAAATGCCTGGGAATGCACAAAACAGAAAGTATCGGTGTGCGAATGGGAGGGAGGACTTGTGTGAGGCCTCGGCAGCCTGCAGACCCCCAGCCTGGGATGGTGGGGTGGGTGGCTGGGTCTCAGCGGGGCTGGTCCTGCTGCTACGGGTCACATGGTGCTCAGGGAGGCAGGGAAAGGGAGGCTAACAATGTTATCATGGTGTTATCTGAACCCCAGGGGTTTACCAGTTTATTACCTAAAAGGCAAAACAGGAAGAACACTGAGCTCAGTCTGCAAATTGCTGTGCTAAGCCTTGCCCTTTTACATAGGAAATGGACGGCTGCACTGATTTCTTCAACCACACCTTTAAAAATAGGGTTCAGTTGGGTGTCCTCTCCTGGTAGGTGCTGCAGTTGTAAGAAAAAGCAAAATAGCCTTGTATGTAGCTTTCTTCGGGGGGCATGGGAAATCAAACCTTACACTGGAATGGTGATAAGGCTGTGGGATGCTGTTGGGACGACCAGCATTCCTCTCCTCAGCAGTCTCTTCTGCCGTGAGCAGCATCTCCTGGGGCTGGAGGAGTCGAGAAACACTTCTCCTTCATTATTTCTATTAAATGATAAATTACACAATGTACCAGGCTTGCAAAGACTTCTCATCAAGCTGGAACGTCAGACAGGCTAAAGGAAAGATGAGAAGGAGAAAAGAACAGAAGAAAAAAAGAAGGAAAGCAGGATTAGAGTCAACAGCAGTGCTAAGAGCAGGAATCAGAGCCCTCAGTGCTCTGCTCCAGCTACTACACTCCCGTCCCTCCCATAGGCAATATCCATAAAGCTATCTGGGAAAACAGTGGGTTTGAGAAGAAAACTGAAGACAACTGGAACAACACTGAGCTTGAAGCAATTCTATTTTTGGACTAAATAAAAAAAAAAAACAAACATTTTTTAACTCAATCCAGACAATATTGTGTTGCTTAAGCAGTTTTAAGCCTCACGCAATGAGAGCACCAGTACCATTTTATTCTGCAAAGCTGCAATCTGCTTTTCAGTTTTGAAGCCTTTTTCCAAATGAAGAAACCATATGCCATTAAATTAGCTTGTACCAGTGATGTAGCCCTTTACTTCTTGCAAACTGGGCTGTGCTTCAAATGGTGATATATATTGCAAGTGTCTTCTTCTCTACCTAGTTAAAGAGGTGCCTTCCCTCATGCAATACACATGAGGGGATGGTCAAGGATAGCCTTGTGTCAGAAAGCCTCATACTTGCAGGAAGGAGACTGGTTGCAGTTCGTTGCAAGAAAAGAACATTTTTCTTTGATGTTTTCAATAGCTTGGTCTGAAATAGCCTAAACCTCACTCCAGACCTGATGAAAAGACTGATGAATTTGAAGGCGGAAAGCTGTCTCAAATTTCCAGATATATGTTGAACGTGATATTTTGGGGCACTGATATTGTTTCTGACTATTTTTTTTTGCCAAGGTTGTAGAGAAGAAAGGGCTACAGGTTTAACTTATGGGGGATTTGATCTGTTGCAAAAAGGATCATTTTCTTAAACTGTCAAAAAACTAAACATAATGTTTTACCATCATGTTGAAGGTACATAAGCAGCAGATTTTTTTATGGGAAAGTGACACAAACTGACAGAAAGCATGCCTTCTAATTCCCAGGAATTTTATTTTGCCTTCCTACCTCTGATGAAGTAGCAGGAGTTGAAATGAGTTTTGCTTTTGGATGAAGACACACCCCACAATGGAAAAGAGAGAATGTCCTTACCTTAAAGCATCTCCAGGGTTCATCCACGGTGTCTGACCTCTAAGGGGCAAGACAGTTTATTAAAAAATCCTTTCTGACCCCAAATGGAGGATCACATAGCACCTCAAGTGCAGGCTCAGGACATTTGTATCTGAACTTGAAATTTGCGTTTGATGGTTTTAATGGCATGTGTTGTTGATGTTCCTAAATTATATAGCTCAGTGAAGCATTCAAAAACAAATGTTCAGTCCCCCTGGGGTATGGTAAAAGGCCTAAGGATAAGCTTTGATGTGGATATAAAGTCATGGTAGCTATCAGGTCCTGAGTCATCTTCCAGTAGCACCCACATGACCAGAAAGGGAATATATATGCTTCTGCACATTTTTGAGCTAGACCTTCAGCTGATGTAAATTAATTATGCTGCCTTTGCAATCAATGCAGTAGTACCTTGTCAGCTCAAGATCTGGCCTTTCAGATTTCAAGACTGAGAAGTTATATGGACAAGATATTACACGCTACAAGTTTAAAAAGGAGATTTTCTTTTTATACATTAATCACACATTAAAATTAAAATAGATTACCCATTAAAAAGTCAGAATTCTTCATTTTTAATGTGCCATTTGAAGTATCAACAGGAATTTTCATCTTCTGAGTTCTTGCCCATTATTCACTCGCTCATATACTAGCTGAGACCATGTGAACAAGTGCCATTAGCATCTCACCTTAAGCGAGATATTGCTGCAGTCCTGATTTGGCTGGCTTGGCAAGGCTGAGCACGTGTGCAACAGAGTTTCCAAGACAGAGGTTGGCAGTATGGAACATCCATGTCTAGGTTGCAGAAAACCTTAACTGGATTGCTCCAGGAGGCAGAACAAATCTAGCACAGATCTGCGACCCATGCTATCTTCTTTTTGTTTTTCCCAGAAGTAATATATCATTGCCTAGCTATATGCCATTTATATGTATAGTGGTGAGACCATGGATAAAACAATATTATTCACCAAAAGCTAAATGTGAGAATGAAGTGTGAGGGCCATGCATACAAGCCACTTGTTTAAACATTTTAATTTTCGTTCTTGTCTTTCAAGACAAGACTATCTTGTCTTTCAATTCTTCCCAAGCCCTCCTTATGTATGAAACAAGTTTCAAAACAAAAATTGATTCCAGATGTCTTAAGCGTATTTTTCCAGGCCTGCAATTTAAACAAGTTACAGCAATATGCACCTTCACATAGTTTTGATCATTATAATATGAATTTTCACTGACAGCAGCGGAGATCACAGGGACCTTTCCCAGTTTCCAAAACCCGCTTTTACTAATTTGGATCCCATTCCAGATTGTCAGAAGGGCTGTGTTTTAAGGAGAATCATTCATTTGATGATCCCTAGTACAGCTGCCTACCACATGTACAGCAGCAAAGCAGCACTTTTTAATTTTCCCCCACTTTCAGCTTCAGCACTGGAACCCATTACATAGCTGGCGTCTCACAAGTGCTGTGTTACTTTGCCCCTCACCTCAAAAAGTGATATGTAATGACAGGGTGGCTGTTAATAACTAATAGCTAACTAATATCAGGAATGCAGAGAGAGGTGACAGCAGGTAGGATGCCAGCCCTTAATCAACTGCTTAATTTCTTGCTCTGTACAGACTGTGTGATCTCTGGCAAATAACGTCATCCTTGTGCCTCAGGTCCACAGCTGTAAAATGAGATATTATTTTTTGGCTTCCATGCCAGATAAGTATAATCAAATGATTGGGTGATCAGATAATGCAACAACCAAGAGTTTGTAATTACCTGGGGTAAGGTATGCAAAATCCCTCTGGACCATAATCATTGAGTCAGCTCCTTGCTCTTGGAGGTAATGGAGGTCAGGTGTGCTGTATGGAGTGGAAAACCCTGAATAATAAAGTCATCATGGCACATACTGCAGAGACAGCTACCAGCTGATTAGACCTGCTTTGAGCAGATGTTGGATGCGATGAACTACAAAGGTCCCTTCCAACCCAAATTACTCTTGTGGTTCTGTTCTAATGCTGCACCTCTGCAAATACGTCCTCTTGGAGCACTGGAGATCACGGTGCACACCCCTGAGGCAGCGCTGCAGGAGACAGCCTGCCTCCATCAGGGACAGACCAACTAAGTCATGATGGACCGAACTGATTCAGGGCAGCTTGTTACCACCACCAAAAGCACTTATGGCCCCTGATCCTAGAAACAGTTTAAGTGCCGTTAAGCAGCACTGCATCTCCATGGAGCCAATCAATGGCACGGTTTATTTCTAGATGACCATCTAAAGGAAATGAAAGTTTACCTTATTGGGAAATGTGCTCTCTAGTTCACATTCACCTGCCATGTCATCTTACATTGCCACTGAGTCAGTGTTTCACTCCTTCTGGCCCAGCCTTTACATGCAATAGCGAAACTGAGCCTTGTGGTTCCTATTGACGCTGTGTGTGTTCCATCTCTCACGAAGTAACTAAGTGTGGGCTTTGTAAAAGCATTGTGAGCTGACATTGGAAATAACAGCTACTGGGATGTATACCCCTGTGAGGACCAAATTTTTTAAAGCTGTGTGTAAAATCAGACTATTTCAAAACAAAGTCTGATCAAGGTTGTTTAATGGACTCCTTAATCAAACATAGGACCTACTTTCTCAGGGTCTCAGAGGTAACCATACAGCACCACGCCAGCAGAGCAGCACTCCCAGCCCGTGGGCAATGCAGCCCAACTGGTCTTCTGTGGGCTGTTTGAAAGATAAATGAGAAACGTAAGACTTCAATAAATCAATTCACAGTTATACCAGGAAAAAAAAATTTAAAATTTTTGATGTGGTAGATCATGACACAGATTTCACCAAACAAGTCTCCCACATTTCTGTTTGTGTTATAGCTTCTGGGGTCCTGGCCAAGCTTCCACTTTCACATTCACAGCTGTAATTGTAACCGTGACCCTTGGTTTGGGAACTGTTTTCTTAGCTCCTATATAAATTCTGCAAATGCCTATACAATACTCAGTAAAGCAGATGGTATTTTCAGTGACTACCACTGCCTCCAGTTGTGAGCCAGGGCTGCATGTGGCCCCAGCAAAACGCTGTGCCCCAAGGCGTGCTGGGCTCACACAGCTGTGTTATGGCTGAAACAGGCTGGGGGGGGGAAATGACACTGTCCATGCATGGGAGGGCTGCAAGCGCACTGCCTGATGGCTTCGTACTTCCTCGGGGGAAAGCCACATCCCTAAGGCAGAAACCAAGTCACGCCTGGAGGTAATTAGCTGGTGCTCAAATTAGTGATGTGTTTCAGATGTTGAAAACAAGAAGATTTGGTTCTCAGAAGTGAGGGGATATAGTCTCCTTGTCTCAAAACCCTTCAGAAAGAAGGTTACGGACAGAAAGCTGGATGGGGTCCCGATAATGCCCCACTTGTGGGGCTTCCAATTCAAACCTGGGCCTGCGCAAGTAGTCCTCTGTGCCAAGCCTTGCTCCTCCAAACCAGGTGACAGGGCGTCTGCATCATAAACCAAGATTAAAAGTAAAAAATCCCAGCTATTTTCTAAAAATAGAAAAGTTGAACTGGGAGAGAGGGAGAAAACCTGTGTTTGCTGATGGTTTACCAGAGAGGGAAGAGGTCTAGCACTGCAGGTGACGGTGGCTGAGCAGGAGCCAGCGCAGGGCGGGTCAGCACTAACCTACTTGAATAATTCCTAAGCATGAGAAAAGGCATTTTGCTGTCTGAAGTACAACACTTACACCCACACCCGTTTTAAAGCAACAACTTTCAAGCATGAATTTTAATTAAAAAAAAAAAATAATAAATGACAATACTTTGAAATTCAACATATATATATGGTTTGATAGTGCCTCATATTTTGAAAACATTAGTGGAGAAAGGGAAGGGGAAAACAGCTGGAAGAGCTGAAAAGAGTCAAAATTAATTTATTGTAGACTAAGAGTTTCAGTATTTGACAAAGGAAGTGGATATAAATGGAAACTAAATTGAAACTGAGACTTTTCCCATTCAACACAATATATCACTGCTACCAGTCAGCTACAACTGGGAGAGACAATTTAATTACCAATAAACAACTTTGAAGTTGTACATGTGTTTTAGTGTCTTAATAAAGTTGCAAAAAAAGAAAAAAAAAGAAGCAACAACAAAAGCTGAAGCCAAGTCTGAGGTTTAAGAAAAACCTTGATAACACACACATAAAACGTGTAGGGGATTTTTCAAGTCCATTGTCACACAAGGGGAATAACACACTAGACA
The DNA here is from genome assembly GCA_013396915.1 of Stercorarius parasiticus. Classification (NCBI taxonomy): domain Eukaryota; kingdom Metazoa; phylum Chordata; class Aves; order Charadriiformes; family Stercorariidae; genus Stercorarius; species Stercorarius parasiticus. The sequence goes on from VWZL01000715.1 coordinate 115,206, forward strand.
AAAGAGATCAGTTGATCATTCTTCATTAAAAACTATGATTTCCTCAAGCCAGAAATGCCTATCAAAGGTTTTGAGTTTGTTTTTTTTCTTTATGTTTTATAGAGCAAGGAATATTGCATTTACAATATTTTAAAGTTTGATTGTAAACTGTAAGTTTCTTTCCCTTTTTCCCTCCTTTGCAACTGAATACAATGGAATGAATGAAGACTTTGATTTTCTTCCTTTCTTACCTCTTTCCTACTCCTGTTATTATGCCTAAAATATGGGGGTTTTTTCATCCTCTCCATAAAACCTCTGTCTTCATTGTCTGGGAATGGAATGACTATGTTTAAAATAACGTCTTTATTCTTGTAAATATAATTTTACAATGGAGCAGAGAGCTTCTTTTTTGCTGAAACCTTACATTTACCTATTTTAAGCTACATCATTATCTTGCTTTTCATATTCGTCTCACTATTTGTTCTACTGAGGACTTGTTCCAAAAGCTATGCTTGCTTTTATGAAGCTTAATAAGTTTAAGCAGACCAAAGGAACGAGTGAGAAAAAAGAAGTAAACATATCTTTTGAAGGAGGAAAAAAATTATCTGAAAAACACACATTTTGCTTGCAGGCGATTCATTGCATTTGTGATGTACAAAATGCTAAACTTCAGCCTGGGTTACATTTCCTGGCTGATATACAGAGATTCTCAGAAATTGAGGTTTGAAATAGAAAGTCAGCAGTAACCTCATCTGGAACATAAGGAACCTCAGCAGAGGGGACAGAGCTGAGAGCGCTGCCACTTGGGAGTCATCAACCGAAACAGAGAAGCCCATCATCTTTGTTTTACTTTTAAAATATGTGAACAAAATAAAAGCTGAAAACATGCATTGTGTTTTCATTTTCCTGTGCCTCTGCTAGAAGCATTGCTCACATACCCTACCGGTACAGAGCATGACATGCCACAGTTTCTGCGCTCCGATCGCTCCCTCTTATGTTACTGCTCAAGTATGCATTCAGAAAAGAGCCAGCAGATATAGTAGATTTATTCTAGTTGTCGAGGTCAAGGACTCCTTTTTTTTTTGGATGCAGCTGAGAGGGAACTCTTTCCTCCTAACACCAGACAAGCTTTCTGCTTTGCAGTCTACTGTCAGTGTGCACCACTGATAAAACAACATGTGAGAGTATTTTTAAAGGAAATTATTTATCAGTCTGAAGCACCGGTGAGTTATGTGCTGTCTCCAGTGCTAAAGTTAGGGGGCTTTCAGCAAAGCACAATATCAACATGCACTGCAATTCAGAGACTCCAGCTGCTGGAAGCTCTTGCAAGCCATGTAAGTAAAGGGCTTTATTTCACTGAAACAAACTTTGTATATTCTCTTGCCTCATAAAAACTCTTGAGATAATCTAAACTTGAGATGAATTTCCTAATACTAGGAATGTTGTTGTCTTGCTGTGGCTCTGAATAATGCACGTATGTCAGCACAATAAATAACTAACTTACCTTTCTCAAAATGTTTTCTCGTGAGTAGTGTAAGGAGCAGAATCTGTACGCGGCTCGGGCAGGCTCTGCATGCTTTTCCGATAACCGACACTTTCTATTCTCTGTTTGTGATCAGCTCGGAGAACTGCCTGATTTCTTCGATTTCTTGTTACTCTGATTGCAAGAACAATGGGAAGCTGGCAGAAAACCACAAAATCTGTGCAAAGGAAAACAAAGAGCAGAAGGATATTTTATAAAGCAGTGTCAGTGAACCCCAAAGTGTGTAACTCCCACGTTGAACTTGCGGTCTTGTGAATTTCTATACACTTTATAGTGAGGTTTAAGACATCACAGATTATGTGACTAAGAGGAACACTAAATGACAGAAGAAATATTTTGATTGCTTTATAAAAATGTATCTTGCTGTTCATGCTCTTATTTAAATTAATCACTTTCTGTATGGTAATTTGGAGTTTACAGAAGGGATGGATCAACTTTCTCTGAGGTTCAACGCTGCAGTTTAAGGCCATGAAATATTTCCCTGTTCCCTATGCAATTCATGTACGTATCGGCATCAATAGGCCTGGAAAGTAGGGGCTGAAATCCCAGATTTCTCTTCTTGTCTGTGAGGTCTTCCCTGTCCTTCTGACGGCTGCCCATATGCAGATAGGGTGATAAATGAATGGAAACTGGCTGTCGTGCCAGGAAGCTTGATTAGCTCCACTGACCAGGTACAGGTGGTATTAACCTGAAACAGAAATTTAATATACTCAGGGTTCTCAGTATCTTCCTGTCCAGAAAGCCTCTAGTCCCCCTGCATTCCTTGCAGCCTTTCCAAAAGCACCTAATCCCTCTGACTTTGCACGTTCTATTTGGCTCACACTTTTTCACAGTTCCCAATAACTTTTAGCAGCCCCTGCCCTCCAGACCCACAGGTCTGCAAGGTGCAAACTCTGCCTCCCAACCCTCACAGGGAAATCTGGCACATACCCACAGGACAACTTTATTTATTGCAGATGTGCCACCACAATCACCTCTTGAATCAGGTGCCCAGAGGAACACAGACGCTGCCCAAAGAGCTTGTTACCCCTCCCAGCCCTGCTGTTGACCTTAATTTCCATGGCAATGCAAGACCCATGTGGGGAAAGGGACACTGTCCATTAAGGGAGATGCCCACGGTTCGTTGAAGTCAATGGGAAGGCTCTGCTTCACTTCAGCCAGGCAGTCAGACCTGGGTGCCAAAATAACCAGGAAATCAGTAGACACGCAGGGCTGTGGAGCTGCAGTATGTTGCTCCCGGTGAAGCTGGGGCGTCACCTCCCTGAGCAAGATCAGGGAAAGGCTCTGTGGAAAGAAGGTTGCAGGGGTTGTAGGGGATGTAGGTTGCACAGACGTAGGGGGGCAGTGTGAAAGCCAGACTCCTCTGATGATGGAGGAAGAAGATGTTGCTCTTCAAGAGTGTTTGGAGAGTGACAAAAAGTTTAATTTTCAGTACGGAGACAAGTAAGAGCTGAGGTGACTCTTTTATTATTTTTTTTTTATTCTTTGTAACTCAGCTCTCACATACCTAGCTGGTGTAACTGCACTCCAGGGAAAAAACAGCAGTTTGTTATATTTTTGGAATTTATGTATATTCATGTGTTCCATTAGTCTCTTGGCAAATGCATCTTTTGAGCTCCAAAGCTTTCTGAACCTTTCATATAGTCCTTCGCTTTGAAGCAACAGATGTCTGTGATAAGCAGATGGTTATGGCTTTGAATTTGAACATCTTTAAATACTTTGTTGTGTATATTTTATGGGGAGGAATGTACTCTGTCTTAGTATGCAGAACTGATGCATTAAATGAAAAGTATCCATGTCTGGATGTTTGATGTCACTTCCTAGCTTGCAAACCAATAAACCACATGTTTTTCAGGATTATTTGTTGTGAGATATTTTCACCCCATTACTCAACTTGTGTTTTCAAGTTGCAAACCAACTGTGAAATGTGCTAGTCTGAGCTCAGTCAAAGCAAGCAAGCAACAAAAAGAGTCAAAGGAGCTGCCCTGGTTGTGAATTGCATTCTCAATCTAATGTATACTGTGAGCAGGCTGAAATCTTCCTCTTGCAAAATTCCCCAGAGGAAATAATGCAGTGCCTATAGAAATAACTGAGAAAAAAAAACTTTTGATCTTTCTTATTCTAAAATTTCATTTTTCAGGAGGTACAGCTATTAAATTCGATGAGCAGGGAATCTAAGAACATAAGATCTTAGACCAGGAATAAATTTGGGAACACAAATGGAAAGCACAAATCTTAAATAAGAAGATAAGTCTCGTTTTCTTTAAAGGAAAAGAAACCAGATAAAAACATTTGATCCAAATGTTTTGCTATTGGATATTCATTTACTGCTCTAAAAATTTTAGTTCTTTTCTCTCTCTCCACTTGACTTTCAGACTTGAAGAGTTTGTTTTTTAAAGAAATCTCTTCAGACAGCCTGTGACATATGAGAACTGTTGAACTCGAATTAGTTGATCTTAAGAATGGATTATTGCAGACTGTAGAAGGCTTTGTTAATTATAATGACATAAGATATGTTATTGCATGGACTCAGTGCTTACACAAGGCACCAGCCTGACTCAAAAGAAGAGAAATGCCTCATTTCAATCAAATTCTGAGCTTTTGCTTCCACCTTTGAGAAGGAACAGGACTGTTGAATGGTTCGTGGTACTGGAGGGGTGCTAGAAGGGCTCAGTGGTGATGCAGGATGTGCTCTTTTCCTCCCTTTTTTCTCTTTCTCCATTCCCTCTGGGAACCTTTTCCTTTCTCACTTCTCCAGAATACAGTAACCCCTAATGTCAGGCTGTCACAGAATACAGCTTTTCCTCTTTTTTCACCTCAAGTCAGCCCCTCTTTACTCCACAACACCAGGGCTGGTGTTCAGCCTTGCTAGAGAAGAGAAGGCTTGGGATGGAGAAAGGGCCTGAAGTTCACTGGTTGGACTTCAGTGGCTGATCCCCACCTCTGCAGGTACAAGCAAAGCCCATGCTTTGCTAAGCATGCAGGCTGCTGACCTTTGCAGTCTGTTGCCCAAGGCTAATGACTACTTTAATTACTGCCTTGACTAGTTGTGCGTTTCCTGGTGGTTTCCTCACCCAAATGTCTTCTGGAACTGGTCATTACCCAAGACAACAGTGGACTAACAGAACCATGAGTTTGACCAAAGAGAGCAGTTCCTTCAGTTCCACTTTGAAAGTTTTAAGGTATCTTCTGTATCCAATGCTGTAGGTTTTAAAAGAAAAAATGAGAAAAAAAAATAAAAAAAAAAAAAAGAAAAAAAAATTGTTGAAGGGCTCTATTTTATAGTCTATTATTTGACAATGTGAGCTTTAGAAATTACATACAAATTGGAAGGAGTTGTGAAAACTTCTGATTGATGAGCTGTCTTTCTTTCTGAAAATTCTACTCGTTTAGAGGCTGCAAATGTTCAAATACTTTGGAAACTGCAGGCGGTACTCTGCTACCTGACAGCAACGTGACGCAGAGAGAGGCTCTCCTAAGTAAATCCTTGCAATGACATGATGAAATTAATTCTGATGCATGCCAGACTTCTCTTGTATCTATCTCAAGACCTCTCTCTCTGTGGAGCCCTACTATCCATTACTGGTCTGGTGTAACACCTCAGCACATATGGATTTATTTCTCTGAATACCACCTCTTGGGCTTACAGACATGAGGACTGAGGGAAGACTCCATGGCATTTGAATTGAGATCATACTAGAAGTCTGTGAAGATACAGAAAACTGTAGGTAGTTTTTCTGAATTCTGGAAATATGTGTCCATTGAGGGTCATCCATAAATAAACAGATTATTTTGTAAAGAGGGAAAGAAAACAGCTTTTAGTCCTTGCCATGATGCTGTGTGCCTATAGTTTTCCCATAGGGTTAGGAGCAGAAACAAAGCCTTCAGGCCTGACTGAAAGCTCCCAACCTAAATGCTGTACAAGACAATGAGCAAAACAGGCAGCAAAGGACCATAAGTAGCAAAACATCCAGAAATGACCAGGATGGAGAGCCCAGACCACTTACCATTACTGTGATTCCAGTAATGGAAAAGCTCTTGGCAGGCAAGGAAGCAGTGCAGTGGCATTCCAGTTTGCAGATGGAATCTAGTCTGGAAGCTGCTCTAAGCTAGCTGCTGCAATGGAGGGTTGCAATGGGAACACGGCCTTTTTACTTGTAGGAAAATCAGCCTTCTGGAACAGGTACTGTCACCCTTAGTTATCAATAGCTGCTAATTAACGCAACCTATATTTGAGTGACTGCCCAATTCTGAAGTTCAGTGAAGTAAAGAGCATACTTGATATCTTAACTGTAGTTGGGGGCAGGGGGGGAAATCTGCTTGTGTTCATACTTGAGAGGGAATTATTTCTGTTATATTTTTAAGGTTTCCTCTGTGGCTTTTAGGATGTTTCCTGAAATCTGCAATTACATTCATGTAACATCTGCGTCCAGCTTTTTCTAAAATAATGGTGAAGCAGACTGCATGGTAATTAAAACAATTCTTTCTCTGAACCTTATCTCCCTTTTGGTTTATCAGCTGATGCTCTAGCAAGTAGTTTCTGCCTTGAGGGGTTGTTGATAGGTAGCTCACTGAGATAGCTCAGTATCTCAGCTAACTTGTCCCTGCGAGGTCCTTGATAACACTGAGAAAAAATTCAGTGTTCACCACAAACTGACTTTGGCAGTTACCAGTAGTTCAGACCCTTGACAGCACTGAAAGCCTTTGGTGGAGCACGTGGGGAAAGATGACAGTGCAGGGAGTCAGAAGAAAGCATTGGGACTGTTTTGGGTTTTTTGTGGCAATGGGGACAGCATCACATGGTTGCAACAGCAAGGGCACAGCCAGCACACCCTGATCAGTGCCTCAGTGCATGAACAACCTCCCACCTACCTGCACGGTGTCATTAACTTGTCCCCTGAATCTCCTGCCTCAGAGGAAAAAGTCCAGACTAGAGATTTCTGGAGGATTACAAAAAATCTTCAAGATTCAAGAGAGCAACAACACAAGTGTCTGAGCATTCCAAACAAGCAGAATAATTCCCAGTTACAAAGCCGAAGATTTGGCCACTATGTGACCAAGTTGCATTGACCACACAATGTCTGCTATGTTCAGCTCCTTAAAGAAAAAGCTCTATATTCATGGCCACTCCTTGTTCAGGAAGGAAAATGTTCAGATTCACTAGTCAGATTGAGCACCAACAGCCATAGAACAAGAAGGTAAGAATCCATATAAACTGAAAATTAAGGTATTTTATCATTATAAATATTGAGAGACATTACATACTCCTAGATTTTTGTAATCTACAAATGGGGAGTCATCCTTCTTTTATCTATACCTACTTTTGAACATCATTTAAATTCCTATAGGCCGGGTGACAATCAAAGAAAAAAAAGCTTTTGGAGGTTCCTGCTTGAAGCAAGGTAGTTAAGGCCAAGAAGACGCACACAAATGAATACAATACCTGTGGGCTTTGATAGTTGACTTAAATACAGTTTCTTTAAGAATAGGCATGGACTCAGCACATGAGGGAAAGAGTCACCCTCACGTTCATCTTCCTGGTTGAAGAGAATGATAGCTTCAGGCAGACAGCGTGCAGAGATGTTTGGATGAAGTTGTTGCCAAAGACCATCTCAATAGTGCATCTATGCTGTGAATATCACACTTGAAATTAGTCAGCAACAACTATGTCATCTTGATTTACATACAGATGACGCAATAAGGCTCTGGAGAGATGGATCCACAGTTAGTTGGCAATACATTTTTTGGCTTTTATGAATCACTGAAATTTCAGAATTCTCAGGGGTGTGTTTCTCTAACTTTGCACCTTGCCTCTTAAATGAAGAAACATCCCATTGTGGCCACATCTATGACATCACCTCTTCAAGGAGAAAAGGATGTCACACTTATTTCTTTTTGAAAACAGCAGGTGCAGAAATAGAGTTTTGGCAATTTTTCATACACATGAGCTATGACAAAAGCTTGCTCATTATCAGCCTTCTGGTTGAGAATAAGCCTATGCTATCGTTGGGCACAAGCTATGTTTCAGGGCCTACTGGACCCTGAAACAGAGCACTAGACCCTGTTCCAGAAAACAAACAGCTCAGGGAGGAATATGAAATGCCTGTCCATGAGATGAACGTTCTTTCCAAGACAATCCCACAAGAGAAGGTCTTCAAGCTACATGGCCATTTCTAAACTGTGAAAGGACCCTGGATCCATTTTATCTTGCAGGCAAGGAAGAAACTTGAAGGTTGAGAGAGGAACTTCTGCACATGGGATGATGATGACTGGTGATCTCCCTCCTTACAGCAGATAAAGTGACATGTGGGTCTTTTGACATCTTTATCCCTCTCAGTGTAGCCCTTTCTCACTCTGTTTTATTCCCACAGAAAGAGTTAAAAAAAATCCTTCAGCATCCCCTCACTGACAGGGAATATTTCAGTGTAGGATTACATAAATCATATTTTGTTAACATTTATGGAAGTTATGATCACATCTCTGTTGTCAGGGCTGTGTGTATATTTGTTCATATTGATTTCACTGTAATGCTAGCTTGTTGCCCCTTGTTGTAATGAGGTCTTAAGTTTTCCCAGTTGACCTGAGGTGGTATTTTCCAGATTATGAGTGTATTTTCCCTAAACTGACAGTGTGTTACACGTTGCAGCCCTGCATCCCTTTGCTATGTCTTTGAGGGCTCAGCTTTCATGCAGGTGCCTAATGCTGTTCCTGAAGTTCATGCTCTAATGCAGACAGGATGGTTGGCTAATTTCTGCTTCAGATGGCTTCTACCATCTTTTCTTCATTGCTGCCAGTGTTTTCTCTTGCTTCCCTGGGGACACCAGATGCATCGAATGAGTCCAGTTCCAGTTTCCAAACTGAAACAGATCATGGACAGCCGCCACGTGTTGCTCAGATGCTTGCATGGGAGGGAGAGATCTCTTTCTTTTTCCTCTTGCTGAACCAATTCACTCAATAAGAACTTGTTTTAGACCAATTTTGCATTGCTTTTAGCTAACTCCAGCCTTTTCTAACTTTCTCCTTAATTTCAAGTTTTTACTGTAACCTAAAATAGGAGAGTTAACTTAAAAGAAAGCTGGTGCCTGGGACAGCGTAGCTTGCTCCCAGCCTAAATGGTAGGACGAGAAAAGTGTTTAAGCCTAGAAGTTACCGGCTGTAGCTGATGAAAAATAAGACAACAGCCAGAGACATGCTTCTCCCCAATGTTGCATAAGTAGATACAACGTATAATGTACTGCAACATCACAGCAGGTCTCCCAAATTGAAAACAAGGAGGAATAAAAGACTACCGTACCTTGGCTCTTAAATCCCTGAATGTGTTGTCTGTGTTGATTAGTTAGTTTGATTTGTGCTTCCCCACACAGCTCATTTTTCCCTTTAATAAGAGTTCGGCTTGTAAATTGTCACTTGGATTGATAGTATTTGCACCAAACAGTGTAATTAGGCTGGAGTGACGGAATATATTACACTGGTTGTTTTCCATTATGTTTATTCCAGATGGCTTTTGTCACTGACTCTTTTTCTGAGCTGGGCTGTTAATAAACATAGGATAAATCTAATGAATAAATTTGCTGTGCTCGGTATAGATCTGTGGTGGTGGCTGAGATGGGCTTATGCCACTGAGTAATGGGCTCTCATTAGAACTACAGAAATGTTAATTCTCACTCATACGTGAGAGGGAAACAGAGCCCGTGGATAGTGAAGGGTTGAAGAAGGTACTCATGGGCTTTTTCGCTTTAAAATACGTCCGCTTAAAAATTAAACTGAGGTTATGATGAGTTCACAATTGTCATGTTTTATTGCTTCTCTGGAGAAGGGAAGAGTTCTCCAGTAAAGCTATGTAGTGGGTACCTGCATTCAAGCCTTTCATTGCTGGGAAGTTCCTCTGTGCCCTTGAGCAAGCTCTTTTGGTCTGTGCCTTGATTCCTGAACAAATGCTTCCTCTCTTCTGCGTTTTAACTGTCTTGTCTCTTCAAATAGAAGTTGATCACAGTCCCTGCCTAGGCTGAGACTTCGGTGATATAAAAAATATTTTAGAAAGAGAACTGGAACATTTTGGAGAAAAGAACCCTATAGGGGATGGAGATGCAGTATGGAAGTCTACATGGCACCAGGACTGTTTTAATCTGCTCATTTGCCAAAGTGGCGTTGACTGGAGAAAACTGAAAGCCAACTAAATGACATGACAGCAGACCTTGGAGAAGTCATATCACTTAAGGAGTTTTCCAGTACTGGCCTCTTAGTTTTTCCATCAGAAAGGAACATAAGAAAGCCCAGAATGAAACACAACATCGTCTATCTTACCATCTTTCAAAAGCTTTAAAAGTTGCATTAGAAGAGGTGATCGTGGTTGCTGAGCAGTAGGACCTTAGAGCCCCAGTTAAAGTGTACATTTTTTGTAAGATCAGCCAAAAGCAGATTGTAGCAAACAAATGTTGTTTCTTCTAACATTTCCCAATTTCTCTGAAGTCTTCCAGGAAGCACATAAGCAGGCAGCTGCCTGCAGTGCTGCCTTTCATAAGTATGAGTGGCTTCTCGCATTTCTGTTAACTGCTTAGCCCTGCTCTGAGTGACTAAAACAGCTTCTCTGACTCATGAAGGTAATGTAAGGCAATGCTTCCCCAAGTGAAAAACCAAACTGTGAACACAAAAGTGTTGATTTGCCAAGGTAAGGAAGAAAAAATTGTCCATCTGGGCTCACATGGGCCCAGTAGCAGCAGGCTGAGGAGCCCAGTTGGGGCTGTGAGCTGGGTGGCAGTGGGTCTCAGCCATGCTGGATTTGAACATCTTGCCCTCTGCAAGCCTGGCTGCAATCCCCTCCTGCCCTCGCCTGTTTCAGTGGTGTCACTGGTTTGGAGGGGAGAAGGGAACAGCATTTCCCCTTATGAAATGGCAGAGCACCTTCCTCTACATGTTTCCAGCCATGTCCTGGAACTGGTAGTGAAGGATCTCCCACTTCAGACTGGTATTACTTTTAAACCAGGGAGCTGGCCTCAAAAAGATGGCACAACAGCTGGCATTAGCAACCATACCATATATTGCCAGCTATACCATGCACCTCTTACATGCCCCTTCCAGAGATATGTCGGCTAAGCTGCAGCTGGAGAAATAAGACTAAACACTTCTGTTGTCTGGCATTTGTGAAAGTTTCTTGGAACAGGGTGGACAAGGAAGGGGAAGGAGAAGATGTGTGGGAGAAATAATTCAAGAAGCCCCCAAAGGAATGGTGAGCTGAGAAAGGCAGGGAGGGCACAGCTGTTTTGGTGACTGAGGTATCAGAAAAATGAGGATACAGCCCGTACCCACGGCACTGGGTGTCCCGCCTGGCCAGGCTGTGAGGCATGAAAGCGTTAACCCTTCTGGAATCGGTACAGGACATTCCAGCGCTTGAATTCACACAGTAAAAATAAACCTCGTGCAAGGCGTGTTGCCTATGGGGCTTATGCTCTGCTTTTTGATTCAATCATTTAGGAATGCAGAGCCCTTCTACCAGGTCTGGGCTTTAACAGCGCCTTCGCTTTGCCATTGCTGTCGCTGAAGGTGGAGCATATCTGTGGTAATGAAGTTCCAAAGGTCCATGTCTGCCTGCAGCCACTCGGTCATGCTGTTTCTACAGGGCCCAATTAATCTCTGGACTGTGCTGCAGCATCATTTTTTAAAGACTGAGGACAAAATGCTTTCTCTCCTCTGTGTCGTACCCACCACACTCTTCCTTAGGCACCACTACATGTCCACTTACATGGCAGGGCAATGGTGAGTATGTCCCACCGAGGCTGAGGGTTTGCTGGAAAATAAGATAAAAGCCTGCACATCAAATTCCTGCCTGTTTAGTTGGTGGGGTAGAAGGAGAGTTTATCATCCCCAGCCAGTTCACCCTGTACGTGCCAGACTAAAGCGCAGCAATGTGTGAGCTGGACGACAGTACTCCCAGGCAGGCAGACACTCTTTTTTTTTCTTTCCTATATTGGCCAGGATAGGACTTGGCCTTTGTATTTTTGAACACCAATAGCTCCTGCTTCTGCCACTGAGACCTTTGTTTACGCTCGGAGGCCTCCGGTGGCAGTTTCCACTCATTTCACGTCTTTCTCTGTCACCCTCCTTATTTTCCACATGACCATGATCAAACACTCTCGTGTCACTTTCCTCGTCCCCGGGTGTTCCTTTGGGTGGCAGGCAGCTCCCAGTTTCATAGTTACGCTTCCTCTGCTCCCCAGACCCACTGGCCTGATTTTTCTTAGAATCCTTGCAGCTGGCAGTACTTTGCAATTATCATCCTGAGAGGTGGTCTACTAAGAAGGCACATGGGAAAAAACATTGTGGTGTTATTTTTCCTCCTATTAACAAGTGGAGTCAGCAGGATATTCTCAGTGATTTATTTCTGAGCAGTTCATATACAAGGGAGTAGAAGAGAGAGTCAAGGAACATTGGACCGATTTCTATTTGGTTACTCATTGGAAAACTGGAAATAACCATGATGTAGTCCAATGACTTACCCTGGATTCACACCAGTGCCAATGAGAACATAATTTAGCCCACTGATTTTACATCACATCCCAGTGAAAATGGACAATACACACGGTGTGTGAAAACCTATCTGAATGCTTATTAAGAGTACAATAATAATGTTATTGAGGATTATTTAAAAATGCATTTTCTTCCTTCATTTCTGTCCTACCTCTTAGGTCTTCTGCTATTGTCGCCATAGTTGCTGAGCACCTTGGCCATGAAAATGAACAGCAATTGCAAAGTCTTTAGTGAACATCATGAAGTATTTGGCACTTCTCATTTTACTTGTAATAGTATTTTGTTGCCATCTTAGATTTTCTTAGTCTTGTCTTTTTAACCCCAGAATACACTATTATGTTTGGAAATACTTCCTGCAGAGTTTTGAAAGAAAAAGTATCCATAACATTCAGCAATTATGTCATGAACTGAAATTTATTTTATCTCCTTTATGAAAAGGATATCAGCAAAATTTTAGCCTGTTATAAGAAATGTTGATAATAATGATTTGATCTCTGCATTGACATTGTTAATACCATTCAGGGTGACATTTAACAACTGTTAATGAAAAATGTTTTACTTAAGGATCAGTTGCATAGCAACTTTTGTACCAAACTCAAATAGAAAAATGTCCTATGCCTATTATTAGGCTCTATCCAGTTCTGCTCGTTCCATTAAAGATAGTTCAGAAAATACTGAAGGCTTGATTCAGGTCAGCTTCTCTGATTATAGCTTGCATAATCCCCTAAACCCAGTGCACAAGCCTGACTTGATTCACATCACAACTTCCACATATTCATGCGTTGCAACAACGTGAAATGTACTTCAGGTTGACAACCCTTTGACCCAAAAAAATGAAGGAGGAGGGAAAAAATGCCTGTGGTTTCAGTCAGGGGAGTAGAAGGCAGGAGAATGACATCAGAGCAGGAATCCTCTGTGGCACTGGAGGCAAGAGGAGCTGCACCTTGCACTGAAAATTTCTTCAGCCTTCTCCATTTATTTCCATCTCAGTGGCATGCTAATGTGTTAGCTTTACAGTGTAGCACACTGCCAGAGCATTGCAACAATTATGTTCAATGCCAGATGCTAAAAAAGCTTCTTGAAATATTACTAAATAAGGTATTGTGCATGTTCTACATGGGGAAAATAAGTAAATTCCCTGAGCAGTAAGACTAAGGGAATCTCTTAAGTCTATTAGCTATTTGTCAAATGCTTGTACTTCTTTATGGTGTTTTTCTTCCCTTTCATTTAATTCTCCAACTTTCAGTCTCAGCTTGATCATTTTTTTTGGAAACTAAAATCATCCCTAATTTGTTATTGCTTTATTATGGTCTTACTTTGAGATTCATGTTGATCTATTTAGAGTAACAACATACCAATATTTCAGAATCTGGAGAAAAACAGTATCAGAAGACTAATTATTTGGAACAAAATGATGCTAAGGGTGAAAATTTAGTACTGCTGCTGGGCATGTTATTATATTTCCTGTATAGAGTGTTTGGTTTTAGGATCATAAAATACTTTCTGCAGGTTGCCATCGTAGGTAACTGCCTCACACAGTCTCTGGCCAGGGAGGGAGTGCTGTACTTGCTTAGTGAACGCAGGCAAGCCCTGGCTATGAGGGAGGACACGTTATGGGTCCCAAAGGATCATGACGTTAGGATCCAAAGCTGGAACCCGACACTTTTTTCCATAGCAGCATATTCAGTACAAGGGATAACCAAATGGCAGCACACCCACATCAGCCTGGCTCACAGCCTTCTCCTGGAGGGATGTGCAATAGTCCTCAGGGCAGTACCAGCCTGTTCTTGCTCCTTGTCTTCCTCCCGACCCATCTCCTCTATCACAGCAGGCTCCTGCAGAAGACCCGAGGGCCTTCTCCCCACCCACCTGGTGCACGAAGGCAGCCGGGCTGGCCTTGCTCGGGTTTGCAGGTTTTCCAGCATGTGCTGGGTCTGCTTGTCCTGCAGGTTACTACAGGGGACAGGCGCTGCCATACAGCCTCTCCTCCACCCGGGGTCATGCATGGTGGCTGGTGAGGACCAGGCACAGGGGCACCACAGCCATGGCAGAACAAGGAGACAAGCTGATAAAATACCTCGTTGGATTTCTGGTCGCTGTGAAGGATTGCTGGCTGCTCCTGAGGCTCCGCAGCGCTCACTGTCACCTGTCTGTGGCACGGCTTCGGAGAGAGTAGAAGGGCTCAGTGTTGAACCCAAACTCAACCTCTGTATAAACCATTTTCTACACATCTTCTGTTTACCACATTAGCTCTCCCACAGGCTGCCAGGATAACTTTATTTGCTGTTTAAAATCTTAAATGGAAATTGAGAAGTCTCCAACATCATCACTAAAACGTGCAGTGGGGACAAGCGGAAAACCTAAATTTATCGCTGGAAAAACAAAGCCGATATACTCTTGTGAGTGGTTGGAAATCAGTTTGGCACTGCAGTTACAGCACTTCAGTGTCTTATTTTTGTTACAAAAATTGTTTTTCTCAGCTTTCTTCAAGGCCAATCAGTAATCATTTGTTTTGTTGGGTGTGTTTTGGTCTGACAGTTTTCATGTCTCTCTCATTCATGGTCTGATTCCTCAGTTTGCTAAAGGACAGCTGATAAAACTCAGTTTCAGATAAACCAAAAATTACATTTATGCCATAAATACCCTCTGTGATTATGGGAAGACATACAGTCGGTCTCTTTTCATTGGCAGTGAAACCAGCGTATAAAGCATGCTTGAGTATCATTGTTCATTGTTGCAATATTGTTTTCTCAGGAATATCATGCCAAATTCTCTTTTTCAGTACTGTCCTTATCTGAACCTTTAAACCCTGTCTTTCTAAATGATGAAAAGTAGTTCCTGGTATACCCTGTAAAAGCCTCTGGCTCTCCTTAGGGTATTTATATCCACTACACTCAATAAAGATAAGAGTAAAAAGACATACGTCATCTCGTGACCACAGCAGTCATACCAATTGCTGTGGCGAGATTTTCCCATTCACTATTAATTTACAATGGATTCCCTATTCTTTTCATTTATCTCCTAACAGCGTTCAGAAATGTCTTTGTTTATGGTCTGGCAGTATCAGAAGCCATTATAGTCAGATTGCATATTTCAGTGGTAAAATCACCAAAGATCTTGATCTTAAGGATGTACAAGAGACATTACCTTTCACAGCAGCTGCAAAGCACTCCGAGTTACCAGCAGTTTTAATTACAAATAAGCAACTGAACCAGAGGCTGCACCAAAGCTTCAGATTTGAATCGAAAGTTGCCCTCAGCTGGAGGGAAGCTGGACGGAGAGTCGGGGTCAGGACACACAAGCCACCATCCATCAGGCTGTTTTGGAGAGCAGCAGGCAGGCTGTTTTCACTCACCATGAAATTTCCATAATGAATTATACTGCAAACGGAACCAAAAAAATATTATTCTGTTTCTTTTTGTGGTTGTCCTCTCTTTCAGCTGCATTCAGCAACATTTATTTCAGTATTTTGTAAATCTATCCATACTCTATCATCTTATTATAACCATGACAGTGGCACAGCAATAGCTGGATGATGCAGGATGGACAGACCAGGAGAGCTTTTCCTTACAAGTAGTTTTCAGGAGTCATTAATATTTTTCTTCTCTCCATTTGAGCTTTGGGACCATTAATTAAGTGCTCCGGCACCACTGCAAAGCAGGAAATCATTGCCCTTCGTATGAAACAGAGAAATTAAGTAAGTTATGTGATTTCCCCAAAGCCACAAAGAGAATCATTATCAAGACCAAGATAAGAACTGATGATTTTTTTTAGCACATGGTCCTGTAATGCAATTAGCAGAGGCAACCTCCTGCCCCCTCATCATCTGCTTTGTTATCTTCCACCTGAGAACGGCACTGACTTCATCAGTCCTTGCTATTTGAAGCTGAATTTTGCTGCTAAGGTTGATTTCCACTCAATAGGATGACTCCTACCGATATATTTTTGCCTCTAAGATAAACATTAATATAGGCCTTTGATTAAAGCAACGTAAGCATCCCCTTCAACTGCAGTGTGACCCCAACACTTGATAATTATCAGGAACAAGCTGAAGCCTACAACAGCATTTTTTATGCCATCTAGTGGTCATAGAAAATCAAATGCCAAGCTCAAACCCAGGGTGCCACCCAGCAAAGCTGCTGCAGCTAATCTAGCTCCTGCTCTGATGATCTCTGCCCTGATTAGGGCTGCTTGTGCCTCCCTTTCTTTTGCTGCTCTTCGTACTGGTGTTTCACTTGGATGGCTGCAAGCTGTGCTGCTAAAACTCTGGAAAGCTGCAGTAAGAAGTGGCCTGAAAACAGTGTTAAGTAAATGGATATTCTCTGGAGTGCTCTCGGCTTACACGAATGCTGTGTTTCCATGGAACAGGGAACACGGTTTCTTCACTGCTTGGAGAATGTGAAGGAAACTGTGGGGACTAATGAAACAACTGATAAATAATAGTAGCTTATATATGTAGAAGATTAGTCATTTGTTTCCTGAGGATATGGACACAACTGGGTGCCTTGGAGAACGGAGCTGGCTGCTCCACCAGGCTGACCACTGGGTCCCTGCAGGAAGGACCTTGGGGATGGGATTTGAACCTGGGGTTATTTTCAGCTACCTTTTTGATTCAGTTCTCGAAAAACACAGACAGGGACTGATTTCTGTACAATCTTTAAAAGTGCAATCGAAAGAAATACTCCCCTAGCAAGGGCAGTAAGGAAGGACTGCTTTATCTAGGCTTGATTAAAAACTGGCTTGGAGAGTTAAGGAAAGCCAGACAGCACCATTAGCAATAGTGATACTTTTCAGTGGAAACAGCATTACCTGCCTTCTTTAATAATAAGCAACCACTGAACAATGGGAAGAAATCATAAATTTTGCGTGTTTGAAAATAGGTCAGCTCAACACCTAAGGTCATGGCCACATAGATGTTTTTGTAAGGCATTTAAGATGCTTTTAAGCTAATACGTTTTAACTAAGAATTGTCATGAGAATGAATATGATAGTTCCTAATGCAGATAGGGGTTAAGACATGAAAAGCATGTCAATTTGTCACAGCTGACTTTAGTATTACATAGAAAGTTAAATACCGTCTGCTAAGAGACTTTTGGCCAAGTGAAGCTTGCAGCTCACCAGACTTGGTCAACATTGTCTCATGCTTTGTCTGTACACACATTAACACACTTGGTAAAAATATAACAACTTGACGAGAAAAGCTTCCTTGTTTGGATTGGACTGCCTTTGACAATCCTTTGACAACCCTCGTGGCCCTAGCTCAAGCCAATGCCAAGACCTTGGGAAGCGAGCAGCCCAAAGCAGTTGGGTCCCCTGCCACTCTCCAAAACTCCTAACCCACACTCTTCACCTCACAGCTTTGGCAGCAGGACACATTTCGGCTCCCACCCCAGCACAGGAGGGCTTCAGACTGATGGCCTCCTCCAGATCCAGCTGTGCCAACGCAAGCTTGTCCCCTGTGCTCCCACTGTCCCCTGGCCAGGTAGGGCTCCCCACTCCTTGTCAGACACAATGGACCACAGCAAACAAGAGTTCTCTTATTCCCACTGTACAGGCCAACCTAGTTCATTTTGACTGCAATAGGCCAGGAGGCACACTCTAGAGTGCCCAGTCAAGCTGGTGTTGTGCCAGGGAAGCCAGCATGGACAGGCAGGCGGTGACCTCTCCAGCCGCCACTACCTGAGATGCATGTCTGCACCCTGTTTAAGCTGAAGAGGATCTGGGATGGCTGCGCCAGCAGGGCTGCGAGGGCAATAACCTGCAGTGGTGTGGCTTGTAATCTTCATCTGGCACAGCTCTCTACAAAATGAACATCTGTCCACAGCCTAAAGATATGTTTCAAAACTGATTTAATTAGACCAGCGCAAGCACCCATCTGGACACTTTTACCGCTTTGGCTCCCTTTCACTTAGCAAACAACGGTGCTGGATGAAAATTGTTTTCACCTGCTCCAATGGCAAAGTGGCCAGAAGGAAAGGAGGGTGTATCAGCCACGCTAGCATCTTCAACTTTTGACACCAGACTTTTGTCTGGTGAGTCCTGATGAGGTGTTTTACGAAGTTGCCACCTGCTGAGATCTCCCGCCCAAGGTGGCCACAGCTGCAGAAAGGGCAGCAGGAGGAACGTGTGCCTGCGGCCATGCAAAGCCCAGCGACTCAGCTGAAACAGCCAATTTCATTGGATCCAACTAGTGTAGGAATGGTTTACACTGCACCATGCCCTGGTCAGACACTTACTACCTGGAAACCCCACCTTCTCTTACCCACCTGGCTCTTATGTTCCCCTACACAACGGTACGGGATAGCAAAGCGTGCAAATGCTCCCCATATGATTTAATGCAGTGTCAGATGGTTTAAACTGCCTGTGGAAGTGGCGGATCTACAAAGAAAGGGAGCCCCAGCAGAGCAGCAGTAACACACTGCAGGGGGATAGTTACGTTTTAAATTGGTACATGCATTTCTGCATCAAGAGTCCAACTATAGTTTATATAGCTCCTTATTCCAGTTTAGGCCAAATAAAAATAAAGTGATTGATTCTAGATCAATCAAGGCATCCAACGAGAATCTGACATTTATTTAACTAAATTATTTGAAGATAAACCAATGCAAGCTTGTGCATAAATGTTGGAAAAACGCATTATACAAATTAAAGAAAAAAAACATCTATGACAACTGAGAGCACCATCATTTTTTCAGCACCATTTGGAGGCTGTAGATAACCCAGGTCTCTAATAGATTTTTCCTAAACTCCTAATAAAATCCTACAATTTAAATTACTTTTAATCTACCTCATGCTTACTATCCATAGTTAAAATCCTTTTTAAGAAAAACAATTGGAATTTTAACTAGTTACAGATGGTGGAGATAAAATTGGTCTTTACAAATCTGTGTTTAAAATAGGATTTTCAGGGAGAGTACTGTTTATATTTGCTAATGTTATCCAGGCTGTCTATTTGTAAACAGCAGTCAAAGGTTTACAAGCTTTAGCCTGCAGTAAAGGTAAATCAGAAGAATGAGGGAAGTCTGTGAGTTTTAAACCCCCCTGACACACTGGAGCTGCTTTATCAGACACAGACAGGAGACAGCAAGGGGCAAGCAATGAGCAGAAGGGAACAGATGCCCTTCACATAATTTCTGTTGTCTTTATGGAGAGGATAGTATTGGTAACTCATCAAACAGTCAGATTGGAGTTAGTGTTCCCCTGGTCTTTTCCTGGTACTCAGAATAGACCAGGAGGGTAAATAAATAGGGATATATATATAGACGGGGAGATATTGGGGTTCCTGAGCTGTCTGCTGGTTCTGGGAAGTGGTGCAAGTTCATGGGCAAGAGGGACGCCTCCATCTCAGCTCTCCCCGCTGTGGGTTTTAGCTGCTGTTGCAGAAGGCTGAGAAGCCTCAGCCACGTCCTGCTGCTCCTTGATCAAGCCTGTCCCCCTCTTGCTCTCGGAAAGCAGATGTCCCTCCAGACAAGAGCACAAACTCCCCCTTTGCTTATCACAGAGAGACTCACCCCACATCCTGCTTTATTCTCTGACTAAATTCATATTTCCCTCAGAGATATCAAAACGAAGCTGTGCAAAACCCAGCAGCTACTGACCATTTGTCACTTGGAAACAGCAGCAGCATCATTTCCATGCACTCACTACACGCAGCAGGTCTCAGCTACCTGTCCTCCTCCAGGTCTTTGTGATTTTGGGCACAGAAAGAGTTGCAGACGGCCTCGCTGTGCCACCCACCAACAGGGCAGGAACAGAAAAAGTTTAAAAAAGGATAGAAAAAACCAACCCCGCAGCTTACAGATGAAACTCCAAAACAGAACAACCTCTTCGCTTAATGGGATCCTTGTTTTTGCCAAACTCACTACGTTTGCTAAGAGGCAGTGAGTCATTATTGCCCTTTCTCCACAGTGAGGGCCTCTGGAGAGGAGGCTCTTTTGGCTGCGATTACTTCTGCACAAGTGGTACCACCTGCACAGCATCTCCGTGTCCAGGGACGGAAAGAAAGGGCTAGTCTTTAACAGTCCGCAAACGAGGGGAGGGCAGCAGCAGCGCATGGGGGCTCGGGGCTATACCATACACCCCGTGACCTTCCGACAGGTCCCTCTTCTGTAACTGCTGGCATTCTGCGTCCCTGTCGTGGTTTGAAGACAGAGCTCAAACAGGGAGAAGGGGCTATGATATCTGGGCTCACCACAGCTTGAACATTCACTGCAGCAAACAGTACTTCGGCCAGACTTCTGGCAACAGAAACAAACTCCACATCTGAGATTTCCATTTCAAGACATTTTCCAGCCACCTTTCACCTCGGCCAGCTGTAGCATCACACAAGGACGACAAGCCTTCACACTGCCACCTCCCTGCCACCACACTGCTCTCCAGATAGGCGCCCCTTTCTCTCTGTCCCATGTGGACATGGTGGCAATCTGGAGGGGCATACAGAGGCACATCAGGATGGCCCTTGCGGCCCCTGGGCTTCACATGCTGCTGCATCTCTCCTTCCCCCTCACCTCCAGCCTCAGTGTCTGGCTATTAAAGGGAAAACCCAGAGGAATCTGCATCCCAATAGACAGGAAACAAAGGGAAAAAGGGTCTTTTCCCCACACGCCTGTTGGGACCGGGACAGATTTTGACCTTTAGACTCCTGATGCTGGGAGGAGAGCTCGGCAGTGTCAGGAGCCTGGCAAGGAGAGAGGAGCTCTGTGCTGGCAGGCGGAGAAGGAGGAGGAGGAGGAGAGGAGGAAGAAGAGGAGGAGGAAGAGGAGGAGGAGAAGAGCTACCCTGACAAGGAATGGTGAATGTCATCACCCTGTAACTTAGCCAGTGTTGTGGCTGTGAGGACATGAGGCCATGAGTGACACCGCTGCATTCAGCTGGCTACTCGTGGAGAGCAAAGCGAGCGTCTGTATAATCTGTCATTCTGTGGTTAAAACAGATAAATAAGCAAACTTGATTTTGAATAATAATGAGACACATCTGTATTAAGAAACCATGATTGTTTTGTGTAAAGTGTGCCAATGAAAGCAGTATTTTATAGAATAACTGGAAGGCTGACCTGAAGCTGTCTGTAGCAAACACATGAGAGTTTATGCAGCTTTGATGAATTCAGAGGGGTTTTTTCTTTCTATAAGAGCCATCGAGGTCTCCTGGAAAACATTATATTTACTTTTTACTACTTTTCTTGGCTTTTAAGTCTAGCAGAATGACGATCACTACAGTGGGGAGATTCTGTCCCATGTACGTCTTTGGCAGAGACCAGATAACACAATCTCAGGCAGCTGCATTTTTGCAGCTGTACTTCTGCGTTTTTATTACACACGATGGGTTTACACTGATCTGAGGACGTAACATGAAAGCAGTGAAGCTGCTAGACCTACTGATCTTGTCTTTCTTTCAGAATCTTGCTTACTAATGTTAATGCAGTAGAGGAAAACAACAGATGGCTCTTACGATGTAGTGGACCGTGTAACCACTAGCATTTGTAATTGTAAATGAAAAATATTCAACATGGAAATACTTGTGGCAATCATAAGGAGTCCAAAGTTACTGCTTTTCTAAGAAAGATAACGTATGAAGGAGCAGATTAATCACTGTCTCTTACAATGCAAGAAATAGAAGGAATCAAATTAAATTGTCAGCTAAAAAGATTTAAGGGAGACAAAAAGGTTTAAGGGACACAAATGTGTTCTGCGCATAATTAATCCAACAAATCTACCTATGAGGAATGTTGTGGAAAGCCAGAGTTTAAACTCTTTCCAAGTTTATGGAAAAGGAGTCCAGCAAGGCTGACAGAAAACAAAGACTCAGAAAATATCTCCAGTTCAGACGACCTCAGCTGCAGAGCCCTGGCAGCAGGAAGATAACCTCCCGGCGAGCATCGCCACGTGCTTCCCACATCCTCAGGAAGAGCGCAGGGGCCTGCCACGGGACACTGCCAGAGAGTGAGGAATGAGGGCTAGAAGGGCTTTTGATCATATTTACCAGAGTCATTCATATGTAACATTAATCCCAAAACAGAGACATAATGAAATGGCTGTTATGGATGACTTCATAATTGCCCCAGGAGAACAAACTGGGACACCAATTAATTTCATGGAGAAGGAACAGCAGTGGCTTATGAACTTCTGCAGAGACCTTATTTCATGCACTAACAAAATAAGCGGAATAGAGAAAAACTATGAGAGAGAAGCTGTGCCAACAAAATTGTCTCAAAATGAAGTGTTTCAATATTCTCTCCTGTGAGTTGATAAATTTATAAAACTTTTTTTCTTTAACTTTACAGTGTGTGTGCATATATATATATGCACATACATACATTTAAACTTTCCCAAAGACAAAGGAAAACCAGAAGGCTCATAAGAAATCACAGCATCTCACAGAAAGAAAAGGAGAATTCTAAGCAGGAAAGAAGTGATGTCTGAGCATAGGAGTTTTCAGTTGCAATTATCCTGTTCAAGACATAATGTGAATTTTAAGCAATAAACAAAATCACAAATTTCAAAATAGAACTTTCTGCAGTGCACAATGAAGATACTTATCACAAAGATAAAAACAACAGAACAGTTTATTACATGCCAGCTTACTGTTTATCAGCTAGAAACAAATCTAAGTACATCTTTAATTCAGGCCATCAGAGAATAGATCTGTATTAAAGAAAATTAACTCCATCGGTCAAAGTCAAATAGAAAAAAAATCTTTAATAATATCTTTGACGGAAATGCATCCACCATATTCCAGGGCCTTGAAAAAGGAGCTAAGTTAGAACAAGAGCCCTTGGGTTGGTAAAGGTACAGATGTATATGTGTATGTGTGCACACACGTGCACACATACATACTCTTGTCTGCGATAAAATTATACCCCGTTTGAGGGAAAAGCAACTGCCTGAACTGATCTGAGAGACTTTAAATTATAAGAATTTTTTTCACTTGTATATCTTGATTCCATGCCATAAAACTTAAATAGTTTTATCACTGAAAGGAAAGGTCATTTTAACCAAGGCAAGAGAAAGCTTCTCCATGTTTTATGTATTTTCATTGTTATTTGCAAGTCAATAAATTCTGAATCTCTGTAGGTTTCCATTAAAGTGGAAATTGCAAAACACTTTACCCTAATGGAAACTCAAAGTTAATACGCATGACTCCTCTTTTTTTATATATTTTATTTGTATTAACAATTACATAAGGAAATTTCTGGAGGACAGATCTTAGAAATGATTCTGGCACACTGTTTGTCTTAGACTAGCCAGAATTTCTATAGAAATACGTTTAAATCAAGGTTTCTGTTTAACATGCAAAAAGGCTCATGGCAGACAGCTGCCATGGACTTGCAACTGTAAAGTAACACTGAATTTATTGTCACCATTGTAAATTATATTAGTAGATACTTGAGTGAGAAGCCTGAGCAAAACTCTAGATACTACAATAAGGCAAAGTCACTTTCACTGATTATGGAACTGCAAAGAGGGTTATCTATCATCCCTTTTCTTTTTAAGAAATATGCATGCTTTGGCATAACCTACCACATACCACCACCCTGGGCTGTGTTTGCACTGCAGGTGCACCCCAAGACGGTGTCATCTGCAGACATGACTCTGTGCTACCTGCATGTCCTGTTTACTCCTTCCCCAAAGGAACCCCTCTGGTGCTGTGTCCAGGCAATCCAGCAGATACACCAGGGCACAGAGTACCACACAGCTTAGGGTGCACCCAAATGTACGTTTACTGGCTATGTGGACCAACCTCAGCGTGCTGTATTTGGGTGAGATTATCCTCGTCTATGCTGTTTGCTACCCAGTGGCATCTTAATCAGTATGGAGAAGACCAGCTGGATCAGGGACCTGTTAGGGTGACTCTAACACCCTGTGATTCAAGGTTAGGTGGGACTTGTTGGCAGGCTGAGATCAGGGCAAATTCAAGTGAAAATGAAAGGAAAATGGTTGTTAAACATTCTGTGACCTTCAGACCATCCAGGAATGCCCATTTATGTCTCCTGAAGATCCTGCTGAGATCACCCTAAAGCATCACACACATGCAGAACACAGTCAAGGTAAAGCCCACTCCTTATCAGCCAAAGGTCAGACCTTCCTATGGAAGAGTGTCAACTTGACTGACAGCTGCAGCTTCTTCCTGCTGTTCCCTGGAGGAACCCAAGGAAACAAACACTTCCCAGACAGGACAGATTTCAAAAAACAGTCAAATAATTGTTGCAAGAACTTGAGTGAGAAAACATCTTCAAGGCCGGATATAAATACAAGGCATGTGGCTTCAATAGAGCCATGCCCAACTACATGAGGCCCAAATTTTGTTCTTAATGATAAGCAGGAGTATGGCTGATGCTCTGTTATGAAGTCAGAAATGACCAGTTATCAGATACTAGACCTCATCTGCACTGTACTAAAAAAACCTGCAGAAATTATGCTGACTTCATCCATTTTAATCTCCCATGAGAGAACTGATGTGAAATATGAAACAGAAGTTCACAATTACTTAAGAAAAGCAGAATCTGAAAAGTGCTCTTGAAATAACCTGCTTTTACATCAGCAGAGCAGTATTATCGCTGAAATATCATTGGTGTTGTTGTTTTACTGATGGAAGAAACAGAAGCACGTAAGATTAAATAATTGCCATGGAATAGACATTTCTGATTGAGGAACAGAAATCGGATCTCCTGAAAGAAAACTCTGTGCTCTGTTTTCTTTCTTCCTCTCTGTGAATCTGATCTAATAAGAGAGAGATTTGCATTTGATTTCAATGTGTACAGAATCAGGCTGACAAATGATTATGTGTATCAAATTGAAGTTATCGTATCACAGGAAAAACTGTCATTCTTCTAAGTGAATTTGTGTCAGGCAAATTTGTGTCAAACAAAAGAACCCCTCCTCTCTTCTCCCCTCCTCTCCTTAATATCTCATGCTTGTTAAACTGTTTTAAAAAACTTGTTAGGATATATTGCAATTAGGATATATAGTAGGCTATAGTAGTCAGCAAAACAGACTGAGAGACTCTCCAGAGCTCTATACAACAGCATGAGTTTTTCACTTTCAAGGAAAAAATATAAATGAGATAATAGATTTAAAGCTGACTTCCTGAAATGTCCAAGTCAAAAATACAGAGGAAAAAAGATTAGTGTCACTGTTACTTCAATAAGAAAAAGCTGTGATAATAGATTCTAGATTTTTCAATGTGTTGTAAGAACACGCCAAACATTTCTTCAAATGAGCAAGTTTGACACTTAGGTCTTCACAATACATAGCAGTTTCTGTATTAAAAAAGAAAACCAAAGAACTCAGACTGAGACTCTGCAAATCCAAACAGTCCACCATAGAAATGGTTCTCATCAGGAGACTGATGAAAGCAAGAGCAAATCCTGAAGGACACAAGTTGGCACCGTGGCTCAGGGAATGCTGCAGTGGGGAGAGGAGTAAGGATCCGTTACGGAATTTAACAGACCTTTGAATGCCTTGTGCTGTAAACTGTTATTTCCGTATGTGTAGAGTGGACCCATGCTGCCAGATTGGGATCACAATGCTTTATTCCTCTTTGAATAAACACAAACTGTCAGAGCCATGAGGGCACTGACATCCCTGACTGTCCCTGCCAGCCTCTCCTCAGGTGTCCCACCACCCTGCCCATAGTCCAAGACTCCATTTCAGCCCAGCTGACCCCCACCCACAGGCTGATGTCCTGGTCTGGCCTCGGATGCTGGGGGTGCCCCCGTCTGCCTCCAGGCTGCCCTGATCCCTGCTGGGGTGATGGGACAGCCTCTGGCTGGCAAGAACTTGCCCTGCCACTCTGTGTGGACCTCCATCACTGCCAGCCCCAAGGAGAAACCAGCCCTTGCCTGACACAAACACCTCCACAAGATATGAAGTTGTAGAACATCAGGTCCATCAACTAGAACTGCAGGTCCTGTGTGAGTGCTTGCTGGGTACCAATGGGGTAGCCAGAGGGTGGGCTTGGGTGGAGCTGGTGTTCCTGTGAAGACTGATGGGAGGCAGGACGCAATGCCCCTTCTGCTCTTCTACGGAAACACAAGTCTTTGTTTCGATAAGAAAATACCATACCATATAGAATTTAAATGGAATTTTATTTCACAGCTCCAAACTGTTTAGAGCTGTCTTTCTAATGTGCATGTCCTTCGGTCTCACAAAAAGGTCAACCTCACTGAAAATCAAGTTGTTATTTAAAGGTTTGATTTAATCAGGAAGAAGCATACTTAAAAAACCTGCTATTATCCAAAAGCAGACATTACATAAATTTCATTCTATTTTTATATCTTCCTGGCTCCAATCTCCTGAATCTGACATTAACCATAACAATCACACATGTGGCTAAACCAGGCCAAATTCTCCTTTTTCTATTCCAGTATAAATATAGAAGTAATACTGTTGAAGTAATAGCTTTGAGGCAGACTCACTCCAGGAGAACAGGATTTTTCTCAGAACGACCACAGTCAGGAAACTATGCTGACTTTGAGGCCAGATTTTTATCTCCTGTACTGACAAGTTATAGCACCAGCGTGGAGTAGACCACCAGGGTTGACGTGAGAGCCTGGCAGTCCCAGAGGCTGGGGACATACGTTAACATGGGTGGCATTTTGAAAAGCACATGAGGCTTCAAAATTCTTGTGCCATTTTCAAAACGCCTTAGGCTTTCAAAAGTTCAGATTCCACTGATTTAAAGTAAGGCTTAGCTTTTAAAAGCATTTATCACTTGTGCCAATGGGATACAGCCTCCTAAGACTCACACCTCTGTGAGATTCAGCTTCACAGCCACAACTTCCCCCTTAAGTTTGACTCTTCAGTTTCATGTTGAGGCTCTCTCTTTGGTGGTCCTGAACCTGCCAACGGTGCACCAAGGGTCAGAAGATGGAGACCTTGCAGCAAACTCCAGGCAGTGGATAGTGCAGTGCCCTGTGGATGGAGTCCTGCAAGAAAGCAGGCAGCATTTGCATGGCTACAGGTTGCCTGGGGATTGAGACATGTCCAGTGTGCACAGCCTGGGTCTCACGTTACCGTTCCGAGTATCTCTGCTGCACAGCATTGCTCCTGCAGGTGTGCCTGAAGAAACCCTCTTCAGAAACCCTAGACCACGGCAGCCTCTCATGCTCCGGTTGGTACCTCACAGGTTTTATGTTTTATGGTTCATGCACTTGGACTTGGGTACCCAGTTCCCCTCCAGATGCATTGTCTATGTGTGAATGTCATATGGGCTTTTTCTGAGGTGGAACTTTTAGGAGCTTTTGTAAATTCAGCCCAAAGGTTTTAGCACCACAAAGATATTTCTTACCCAGGTATATTTAATTCCAGAATGCTGATTTTCTATGCCTGTTTTCACATGCATGGTTGTGCAGTTATCTTTTGAAGGTTCTCAAGCAGGAACCTGGGAGCTGTAGTGAGGTTTTTTTGGGACTGGTATTATCCAAGCTCTGTTGTGCATTTCTACCATTCTTGGGAGCACGGCTTGGGTAGAATGGAGCATTTCAGAAATTCCTGCTTTTATGCTGCAACATATATACTCTCAGCCATAAAATTCAGAGTGGTTTAAGATAATTAAATTCATAATATAGGGCTTTTCCAACGCCTTCCATCTTCTTAGCATCGTATAAATAAAAACTAATTATTCCTCCACAGTCTTGTCAGAATCCAAACTCTGAAGTTAGAAAATTTACACTTTATACTACCTTTGCACTCCCCAGTATGTTAAGGACTGTTTACAATATCACATGGATTGAAGGGACCGCGGTGTTATCCAGTATCGTCTGGTTTGAAGGGACCACAGTGCTTCACAAGTCATTTCTTGCTGGGGATTTGTCCATGTAGGCAAAACTTCCCTCTTGGACAAGCTACTGGCTTGCTGTGTTGCAACAGCAGTGCAGAGAGACCCTTTGTACACTTAAAAATATTGCTAACTTAACTATGATTATTTGCAGAGTTAAAAAAATTTCTTGTGTCAAGCCCCAGAGAGATGTCCTCCTCCATGTACAGCAGAACAGGAATAAGAGGTTGCCACTCAGCTGAACACGGCTGCTCCTTGCCCAAGGTCACAGCCTCCGCTGCTCCTCTGTCAGAGAAGTTTATGGGAGCCTGCCCCAACTTGCTTCAAGGGGAGATCAACCAGCTTAGTCCTGCCCAAGCATCTAAATCACTCCTTTGGTCTTTGCCCAGTTTGATGGAGAGACATAGTCCCTGGCTGGATGCCTACTTTTCTGCAGTGTTCCAGGAAAGGCACAGTGCCTGGGTGATATCACCCGATGAGTTTCCAGAAGAAAACAATGTGCTGGGGGAGGACTGTCCCTTTCAGGTTCTAGAAGTGTTCTTCTCTGCATGATTATCTTTTTAAATAGTGAACACTGTTCTTTGGTAGAATACGCTGTCACCAAGGGAGCAACTGTGTGAAGCAAAATCCATCTTCAGAAGTTTCCATGATCTAACAAATGACATTTACCTTGGGGGGATGAGAATTAGGCCATGCCCAGGGACTAGAACATATTCATCCATAAATCCAGCAACGTTCCCAAAGTTGTTCTTGCTGTGTGTGTCCTGAGCTCACTTTGCTGGTTGGTCCTTCATTCACCCCTGTGCAGTGATTGCTGTCATGATGGGAGCTCTTTATGGACTTTCATTCACAAAGCCCAGGTATGAACACAAGTGAGCACAAGGCACAAGGCAGTAGAAGTCCATCTCCTGTGACTCATGGCAATAATCTATGACTTCTGTTCTTGGTTGTCCTCATGTGCCTTGCAGTCTGACGTTCTCTTTTTACACCCTCTGTTTTTCCTCTTTCATGTCATCCAAAACGGTTTTCCCAGTCTGTTCTCCATTTTCTCTTATATCATGGCAAGGTTGGCAAAACAGAATGTTCTCAGATAGGAGATGGAAATTCTCCTGGCAAGGGCTGGGGAGGAACCAAGAAGAAGAAGCCTGCCTGAACTGAAAGGCACTCCATGGGAGATGGGCACACTGCTCTAGGCATCTATCCACATCTTTAGATGCCTACCTACTTCCATATGCTTGACTCCAGTTCAGATTCATAGCTAACCCTGCAAATTGCAGGTCATCCCTGAAGACAGCTTGTGGTTTATGGATCCTGTCTGTTTTATTTGGGGTTTTTGAGGGGTTTTTTGAGGTTTTTTTAATTATTTTAAGAAAATAGAGAAAACGTTTTAAAGAAGCCTGTACCCGAGGTGTAGGGACACTTGTATCCTGAGTCTTCCAGTGTTAAATCATGGCCATTTTTCATTACATTGCAAGCAAACATATTATTGTCTCCATGTTAATTGCCAACTGTAAGCAACTGGCCGAGCTTCTCGGCTCTCTGTCAAGACAAATCTGTCAGGTTTCATTTATCTGTGTGTTCTGGTACAGCTGGCAGTGAAACTGCCTCGCCTGCCAGCCCTTGTGTTAAAATTCCCCCCAGCTGAGTCAGACTATCTCACCGATACATGCCTTGACCAACTTCTAGGGCATTTTTAGTAAAAGCA
Organism: Stercorarius parasiticus; assembly: GCA_013396915.1. Taxonomy (NCBI): domain Eukaryota; kingdom Metazoa; phylum Chordata; class Aves; order Charadriiformes; family Stercorariidae; genus Stercorarius; species Stercorarius parasiticus. The sequence goes on from VWZL01000715.1 coordinate 144,731, forward strand.
ACCTTCCAAATACTGGGAATGGCTGGAACCAGAGAGACTATGTTTCAAGTCAGACGCTGAGAAATAAAATTACTCCCACTCCTTTGATATTTTGAAAATCAAACACATTGAACTTCTGGTCTTGATTACAAGTGCTCTGTTTTTTCATGAAGGCTTGAGACATGGTTGAAGTATCTGACTGCATTCAATGTAGTTATGAAGGGGATTGTTCAAACATGACTGAGTACAAACTTAAGCAACTGAGATCGCTAAAAGTCAGCATTGCTAATAAGGCCTTCAAGGATTGTTTTCTCAGAAATATTTAGCTGATGTTCTTTCCCACTGGCTGATTGATCACTTTGGGCACAATTGGCCATTCTGGGACTGGGAATCAAAAGTTGAAGCTGCTCAAAAAGTGTCAGGTCACTCTTGCCTTCTTACACAAGGGAAGTAAAGACAGCGTAAAGCCATGTGGAGATTGCTGGATTGTGTAGCTAACCCAGGAGTGTGGTGGTGGCCAGCTGTGGTCTTGATTCCTTAGAGTAAGTCATGGTTTTACAAGTGGAGCTCTGGAAGCCCAGCATAGTCCCCATAACACAAAATGAGCTGGGAGATGCATAAACCTGTGCCCAACTGAAGGTGAATGATCAATGTAAAATACCGGGGAAAAAACCCGACTTGTATTTTAAATAGCATAAAAATCATAGTGCAAAGAAACTGCAGAGCATGGCATGCTGAACTGCAAGCCGCTGTTTCTGAGGCTTTGTAGAAAGGTCAGTGGTGGTGGCAAATTGAATGACAGGTTTGGACCCTTCAGGCATGTGGACACAACCGATTTTTGTGGATCATGTTTTGAGAGGGAAAAGACAGGCATAGCTAGTGAGATTTCAAGCTAATTGTTGGGGGTGTCTCTCTCTGCTTCTCATCCTGACTCGTTACCTCCTTTTCCACTTTGTTTCTCCTACCGCAGCTCTCCTGGATGGGAGAGCTGGGGAAGGTCTGTACATCCCACAGTGGGGATGCAAGGTAGCAATGTGAGGCAGTACAGACCTTTGCTATTGGAGAGCCAGAGGATGTATACCCCATCTTGTTCTGCACCCCTAGGCCATTGCCAGTGCTGCAGACAGAAAAGGCCCAGGAGCATAGCTATTCTCGTCTACATCTTTTTGCACAGGGAAGTTAAAACATATCTCCTCCTTCTCCTCAAATAGTTGTGCATATGTATTGGAAGTGAATTCAAAGCTAGCAAGCAAAGACAAAAGTAGGAACACGGCCAGGATAACTTGTGCCTAAAAATTACTGGCGTTTGACCCAGCTTTTATTTATAACAGATGCATGGGAAATCTTCTAGGATTGTTTCAAAACAATGCCAATCAGTAAATTTTAGAATTAAAACCTGCATAGCTGGACAAGGGAGGAAGATTAGATCATATACCAGGAAGTTTCAAAACTGGGAATTTGCCACAATCCCTTAATTCCTAAACTTAAAAAAAACGTTAACGACATAGGCTGAGTCTACTAGTAATGAAGTGAGATTTCCTAAAGTCTTTATGATAAAGACCCTCTGCCCAGCACGCCGCTTCAACGGAAATGTAACATACAGACTATCTGCTCAAAGTAGATCATAGAATCATAGAATAGTTTGGGTTGGAAGGGACCTTTAAAGGTCACCTAGTCCAACCTCCCCTGCAATGAGCAGGTACATCTTCAACTAGATCAGGTTGCTCAGAGCCCTGTCCAACCTGACGTTGAATGTTTCCAGGGATGGGGCATCTATGAACTCTCTGGGCAACCTGTGCCACAGTTTCACCGCCCTCAGTATAAAAAATGTTTTCCCTATATCTAGTCTAAATCTTCCCTCTTTTAGTTTAAAACCACTACCCCTTGTCCTATAGCAACAGGGTCTGCTAAAAAGGGGTTAATCAAGAACAGTCTACAAAGAGAGAACAATGAAGAAAAAGGTTGCTTTAAATTTTACTTGGCTTTTCTAAAGCATTTTATCAAATGAAATAATTTTGAAGAAAAATCATACCTAATCCTGCCTTTCCTTGGCTGACATTTTATTTGTATTTTCTGTCTTCTCCTCCCTTCTTTCTCTTTTTAACAGGTTTTAAGAATATTTCTGCTAATGCTGTCTGTCCCACAACTATCACAACAGGTCCTGCTAAAAAGTTTGTTCCCATTTTTCCTATAGGCCCCCCTTAATTACTGGAAGGACACAATAAGGTCTCCCCAGAGCCTTCTCTTCCCCAGGCTGAACAACCCCAACTCCCTCAGCCTGTCCTCATAGGAGAGGTGCTCCAGCCCTCTGAGCATTTTTGTTGCCCTCCTCTGGACCTGCTCCAACAGGTCCATGTCTCCTGTGCTGAGAGCTCCAGAGCTGGATGCAGTACTCCAGGTCGGGGTCTCACCAGAGCGGAGCAGAGGGGTAGAATCACCTCCCTCAACCTGCTGGCCATGCTTCTTTCGATGCTTCTTTTGATTCTTTAGATCTGTCATCTTAAAGACTGCAAGACGGTATTAGACCCAGGCTTTTTTAATATTTTTGCAATATCGAATGAATCAGATGATCTTTTGGGTTTATGCACAACGGCAGTGATTATGCTGCTTGTGCAATTTGAACAGTGACAGAACAAATTAAATGCTGTTCCAGAAATTATTGCACGCTAGAACAGATCAGCATGTCTACCATCTTCCAATGAATGCCTTGGCTTGCACTCTTGCTCTACCTAGTGGATTTGGAATCTATTGAAATACCATTTTCTAACCCTGGAATAACATTATTCTAATCCTGTGTTCATATCATTCTTCTTATTATTTTTGTTGATGGTTTTGATGAAGATGATTGTTATCATTGTGAACAAGAATACCATGTGCTTGCTCTGGCTTTAAATATTTGGGAAAAAAGAATGAACTCCTGAAATGCTGTTTTTCCCTGAAGAAAAATTACTTGGCATATATAAATGCCATTGTTTCCTACCCCTGGACAAAAGTTTGTATCTCTGAAAAGGACAACCAGAAGCCAGGACCAAAATGTAATTAATGACTCACATTCTGCCTACCAGTTAACGCTCCGTGGATCAAGTAGCTCATTGTAACATAGATGACTCCTGAGAAAGTGATCTGGGAGGTCTATTCCATCCTCTAACTTCATGAGCCTGGGTGAACTGAAATCTCCAATTTTGGCTTCCTAATTCAGCCTGAAATTTCAAAAGCACGTCCATATGTTATCATTCACTATTAACCCAGCAATTCACCTCTTAGAGCACTCCTCAGGAAACAGGGGGCAGGGGTTCAATGTTGTACATCCTTCCTTGGTCTGAGGAGATTCACACTTTCCAAGAGACTGCTGCAATAACAGAGGCACCTTCCACCCCTCCTCTTAAAACTGGGCCATTACGCAGGAAAAAATGCAAGAGTCTGAAGTCAAAGGGCAAGAGAAGTCCTGATTCTGTGCATAGTTTCCCAAATGTCATTTGTTGGGTACCACTGTTGGAAGCAGCCTTCTGCATCCCCCCGCCCTGCCAAGCCTAAATTCAGGAATGTAAACATCATCACCTGAACATTATCACCATTTCCTCCCAATCCCAGCTCTGTTCCCCTTCCTGCAGTCCCACCTTTCTGCTTCACAGCCCCATCACTCCTTAATACCCTCAGCCCATAGCTGAAAGGTCTCTATGTTCCCCTCTATGCCTTCTCCTTTCCAAATTGGTTCTCCAACCACGATGCCCCAGCCATCTAAGGCACATCCTTATCTCAACAACCCCATTCCCCTCACCTTCCCCAAATGACTTTTTTCCCATGGCCTTAGCAGAAACACATGTCCCAGACTAATTAATTTCCTGTAGGCACATGAGAAGAACAGCAGGGGAGGTCTGGGAGCTGGAGAGAGCTTCACGCATCAGTAAGCTACTGGCCAGCCAGTGACAGGAGCAGCTGTGTGAAGGCTCTTACTGCGATTTGTAAAAGTCCTGGACACAGGCAAAACCAGCAGTTGCTGAGATTGTTTTTGCTTAGCTTACGTGCAACACAGTGTGGGAACATCTATCCTACTGATTCCGACTTTCATCTGGCAAAGGGCAGTTTTTGTTCCAGTCCTTGATCCTTAGGTCGTGTCTGCTTCTTATCCATCAGCTCTGTGTAAAATGCGTACGCAGTCTTAGGCATGAACCCCCTCCAAGCTGCTCCCTCCTGGCTAAATGCTTAAAGTTGTTCTTCTCTGCAGTGAGCTTTGTTGTGCCTGATTTAAGTCCTATGAAAATCCACAAGCTTTATTTGGGTACACGCAGTAGTGCATCCGAGCAAACGTCGCTGTGAAGTTTGTGCTTGTAGCTAACTACTGCCTTGGAGTTCTCATTTGCTGCTCTGCCGTAATGTTAAGCATTCATATGTTAATCCACTTTTGGAGGCTGTTTTGCCTGCCTGCCTGTAAGGCTTTATCAAATGACAGCAAAATTAATAGTTTGGTTTCTGCCAATTTGATACAAGATGCTTGATATGAAAAGCAGAATATACACCACTGAAAAGAATTTTGGAACATTGCTAGTTTTTCTCCAACGACAATATTTTCATGCTTTTATTTTTCATTGCCATTGATACCAAGGCAGTTTCTAATTTTCTATTCTGTAAAACAGAAAAAATTCTTCATAAAGACTGCGTATGTGCATATGTATATGCTGGTCTTTCTCCCTGCTGAAGATTTGACCATGCAATATACCAGCTGAAATATGATGAACTGCAAATAAATGTAAGCTTTGGGTTTTTAAATCAATCAGCCAATGCCAAACAGTATCACAGAGAAGGGAATGGGAACAACAATTTCTAGATTGATTCACTTTGCAACTTTAACTCCGAGTTTGAGAATGAATCTGAGTTTCACTGTAAAAAAAGGCAGCTGGTATTTCACACAGATATTTTTCTAACTCCTCTGCTACATTTCTTCTTTTTCTCCCCACAGAAACCTCTGGACTCTGATTTCCTTGAATGCTGTAAATTAGCTCTGAAGGAATGGACAACTCCAACAAAAAAACCCACACAAGTCTTCTGAGAAGCCAGCAAGGGAACTATTAAAAACAGCTTGACTCACAAAACCTCACCTGACCCATGACTGACTCCCTGCTAATGCAACACTAATTTAAGACACCTTTGTACATCAGGTGCTGCAACTCCTCAGCATGTTACTGTTTGTACAGTGTTTTTTTTTTAGTCTCCCAGTATATAGTGGAACAGAGAAATCCAAATTTACATTCAATTGCTTATGAAAACACCCAAATACTAAATATAAAGCTTTAAACAATTTTCTTGCAAGATATTGCAACACGGTTCATTTCATATAAGAAAACCCAGCCTGTTAGCAGCCCCTTCACACTCCATCTGTGCCCCGCAGAGCAACTGCTGGATTTGACCTGACCGAATAGGTTGAAGTGGTTATTTTTGCTGCGGTCATAAGGGTTTCCAACCAGGCACTGGAGCTGTAGCTCTCTTACTGGTGTCCTTTCTGAAGGCTCAGCAAGTTTCTGCTGAGGTTATTCAGGTTGGAGATTCATTTGCAATCATACAGGCAAATTTCAAAATGAAATGAAGGTGTAAGCTCTGTCTTCACTAGAAGTGACTGCTCCCACGGGCACGTCCTCCTAGCACAGATACAACTGCCTCCAGCAAGAGGGCTTTTCTCTGTAAAACTTATACAGGTCCCAAAGACAAAATAAACTATGCAAGCAAAGGACTTTGCATTGAAAAATCCAGATTCTTTTTTTAACGTCAAAATTTGGTCCAAAAAAGCTAGCATTTGCCAGTTATGTCAGTCTACAAGCCACCTGAAAGACATAGAGTAGTATATATGGTGAACAGAAAAAGGTCCAACCTGACAGACTTTCCTCCTTGCTTCCTGTATGGATTCTGGCAATGCAGAAATCCCAGGTTGAGCTCTACCCGTGTACCTGTGCATAATGCACCCCACTGTCACACTTACTAGAATATTCAGAGCCATCTGCATGTGACTAGAGTGCCATAATATGCATAAATAGTCTTATTTGTATGTACTTTTTTCCAGATCCAAGGATGTTTGTGCTGCTTTACATTACAAGTTTTGCCATCTACACAAGCGAACAACCTCTTCAAGGCCAGTTCAAAGGAGAAAATTACTACACCAGATACATCTGTAGCATCCCTGGTTTGCCAGGCCCTGCGGGTCCTCCCGGAGCCGGCGGATCCCCGGGGCCACACGGACGCATTGGTCTTCCAGGAAGAGATGGTAGAGATGGCAGGAAGGGAGAAAAAGGTGAAAAAGGGAGTGCAGGTATTGAATATTTGTGTAACCTAACACAGTAGTACAACAAAGTAAGACCTTTCATCGTCATTGTTATACACACACATATATATATGTATATATGATGAACGTGTGTATGTGCCTGTGTGGCTTTAAGTGTGATGCGTGTATACATAGTGAGCGAAAGAAAATATGCAGATATATTTTAGATATGCCTAATATGCGTATACTGAAATCTGTGTAAATAAATGTAAATGCACAGCCTTCCTGTGCATAGATGCTAAGAAAAAGGTTGGCAAAAATGAAGCCTGTGTGGTGTCAAAAAAATAGTCTCGTTAGTCCCATTAGCGAGGAATAAAAGATTAGCAGGTATTTAGGTACACACTAAAAATGCTCATTGAGCAGGAGATATTTAATGCACAAATATCGTTCTATAGGTAGCCACGCTGCTGTCCTTCCCACCAGCAGTGCCCATAGTTCAGTCAACAATGGACTGACCACGTATAAAATTCTCCGATGTGTAATCAAGACATATAAAGAAGAGTAGGAATATAGAAACAAAGGACCCTCAGGCTGTGGAGCCCGGTCCTCTGTTCCAACCTGCCATTCCTTTCACAAGCTTACTAGAAGATTTTGAAAATATTTTTGGAGTATTTTTAAATTCTGATGGTGTTTTTCTGGTTTGTTCAGGCACACACAGTAGCCCACACAATCATTTACTGAGCTGATATGTGCAATGATTAACTAACTTAAAATGTTTTTGAAGGTTTAAGAGGAAAGACTGGGCCATTAGGACCAGCTGGAGAGAAAGGAGACCAAGGTCAGTCTGGTAAAAAAGGACCTGGAGGATTGACTGGTGCCAAAGGTGAAGTAGGTCCAGCTGGACCACCTGGACCTAAGGGAGATAAAGGAGACCGAGGACAGCCAGGTGCACCAGGGGTCTGTAAGTGCGGAAAGATAGTGCTGAAATCTGCCTTTTCTGTTGGCATCACCACCAGCTACCCAGAGGAAAGATTACCAATTGTATTCAATAAAGTCCTCTTCAATGAGGGGGAGCATTACAACCCTTCCACAGGGAAGTTTATTTGTGCCATCCCAGGGATTTATTATTTTTCTTATGATATCACCTTAGCAAACAAGCATCTTGCAATTGGGCTGGTTCACAATGGGAAGTACCGGATAAAGACATTCGATGCGAACACAGGCAACCACGACGTAGCTTCTGGATCCACAGTGATCTACCTTCAGCCAGAAGACGAAGTATGGCTTGAGATCTTCTACACTGACCAAAACGGTCTCTTCTCTGATCCAACGTGGGCAGACAGTTTGTTTTCTGGATTTCTCCTATACGTTGATACAGATTACCTTGACGCTTTGTCAGATGAAGATGAGCTCTGAAGCAGGTGATGTCAAATGACATTCAAACTGGACAACCCAGCACAGGATTTTACCTAGACATGTGCGGGGCAGAAGTTGAAAAAAATAACAAAAACCTGGGAATTATTTTTGCTTTAATAAGAACCAAATCTGAGCTCATAAGGATCTTTCTAGAATCTAAGCTGGATTTTTTTACCGAACAGCAGGGATATCAAAAGGAACTGTAACAAAAGACTGCATCACTCCAGGACTCACTCTTCCTGAAAGTTATGTTTATAATACTATTTAAACAAATTTAAGATACTGTACATTTGATTTTATATAAAATATATTAAGTTGCTATGTAGAATGGTTATTTTGTATATGACATTAAAGTTAAATTGAACAATTGATGGCATAGTCATCTTTGGTCATTTTAAGACAGGAAATATATTAAAATCAGACAAACATTTATTTTTTTAAAAGGAGAGGAATTAGGTAGGAATGTCTGCTTCAGGATGCTGATGAACAGGTCACAAGGACAGTCCTATCTGATATTTACACCAAAAAATTATATTCATAATTAACTAACCTCCTATTAAATACATGAAGATTTGTACTAGCTGAGGACTGCCCAATGACAGTCATAAAAGAACAGAACAAAGGCATTAAACTTATAAAATAATTGAAAACTGGGAGATCTGAAAACTTGGAGATAGGCAACCAGTATTCAATGTGGGTATTTTCAGTATAATTACAAGTAGGTTTGCCATTCTTTCAATGCTATTCAGTATCTTTATGAGAAATGTGGATGAAAATATAAATTTTTTGCTAAAGAAGATTATGGATGCCAAAAAACTGATAGAACAGTAACCAGTAATGAGAATAAATTATATGGAACAAACTGAGTCACATCGTTAAAGCAGACTTTCTTGCATTCCAATATGGCCAAATGCAATAAAATAAATGTAGGTCACACACAAGATGAAAAACTGCATTCAGGAAATCAGTGAACTTGGAAAAAGTACACGGGACATCATGGATAATCAGCTAAATATGAGCCATCAGAGTAGGCTGTTACTGCAGCCCTTTGGATGTACGGTAAATGGAATTACAAGTAGGAGGAAGGAGTAGTTACTTATGAAGCTGCTACTTCTGTCAATGTTTCAAAAACTTACCTAAAAACGGGGAAAAAAAAATGGTTGTAATTCTACCCATGTGGATTACACAAGAGATGTAATAAGGTCAGTTTATTTCTCTTGTCAATCAGGTTAAGAGGTGATTTGATCACAGTCTACAACTACCAATCTGGAGATAAAATTTATGGTAGCAGCTGCCAATTCCTTCTAGCCGACAGGAGCACAGCAAGATCCACCAGTGAGAAACGGTATCAATTCCCACTGGAAATAAGGAACTCGTTTTACCAATGGCGGTAATCAATCATTGTAAAAATACCCAGGAACATCATGAGTTCTCCTGCAGTCAACATCTTTAAACCAAGACTGGCAATCTTTAATTGGGCGTTCTTACTTTCCAAGAATTTACTATCTTATTTTAACCATCCCAGATTTACAGAAACCTGCTGCTTTTATCAGTTATTCAGATAGTCTCCAATGCTAGCGGTCTGCATTGCACAACTCATGACCCCAACTTATTTATGACCAAGGCGGGGGTAAATTTCTGGGTTTTTTCTGTGTACTTGACTTAATTAAGAAAATAACAACCAAATAAAATGCCACAAAGATACGGCTGAGATTGCAAAGTGAGCACTACGGTTATGTATGGAACATGAATCTACGCACCCTGTACCTGTGCCCCCATCTCCCCAGGCATTAACTCGAGTGCCTTTGTGTGCATGATTGCTGCTTCATGCAGTGAACAGCTGCAAAGTCCTGTCCACAAATCAAACCGGCACTGCCTGTACAGCCCTGATTTTATTTGACAGTGAGAGATGGGTGGTAGAAGACAAAAGTGGATTATTTTTCTAACCAGACATCTAATTTATCAGTGTTATACAGGGGCTGCTTCCAGTGAGAAATATGGAAGAGAACACTTACAGATTCGGTTTATCACCGTGCTGTACAATCATTTATACATCTGCAAATTAAGCACAATATGAGTGTAAAACACAGCCCAGTCGTCATTCACAACAATGACTGATGGCCAATGCTTCACAGCCATCACTACCTATACAAGGGACAAAGACTATCGGCATCGCTCCGTGCTGTCCGCAGTGAAATTCCACAGGACAGGACAGGCAGTCCTATCAGGCCCATGACGTCCAGGAAGCATAATTCAATAGATGCAAGACTGGCCCTATATGTATTATGCAACAAAAGCAATTAATAGAAGTATTTAATTGCGTGTTTATTTTTAAAATAAATGTGGAAATAGGTTTATGACATTTCAATCAATAGAAAGTTTATGTTAGAAGTAAAAAGTCGATTTTTACTAGAAATATTTCACACCTTCAAGTTAGGAACTCTCCTATAAAGTCAAACTTAAGAAAAGAGTCTGACCAATTTTCTTCACACTCTCCAAAAACTTATTTTGTTGTTATAATAAATCTGGAAATTTTCAGACAAAACTAATTTTTCACCACTGAACAGAGAAAAAATAGGGCTTTATAGTGAAGTGTTCCTGGTTGCAATCCTAACTAGAAGCAAACTGATTCCATGTAACAATGAAATTGTAAAAATGAATTAAATAAATAGAGATATTTTAACCACACCTATGTTGAAAATGACATCATGGGAGTAAGTCATCAAGGGAGTAAACCAAGAATTACTGCTTCCTTTTACTTAATAATTTTAGATTTATGTTTGTACAATCATAGAAAAGTCATTTTAGCTTCCCTGAGTTTTCCCATTTGGATTCTGTAGTTATTTGAACAGTTTAATATTTTGGCATGAACTGTTAAAAATAAGTAATTCTATTGAATTATTGCTATAGGTTTTGGCAAGAATAATCTTTTTACTACATGTATGGACAACGTATTTATACAAGTAGAATGTGTCCCTACCCTCATTCAGGATCTCAAGACATTCTTCTAAAGGAAATCATTGTTACTACTATTATTTTACTTGAAAATAGATCAACTTAGATGACATATTTCATTAGGGGTATTTCTCTGTCTCAATTTGAATTTATATGGAAAATACCTTGGGCTGAAGTCTTCCCACTCTTTACACCAGTAGGTGGCGAGGCCTGGTTTGCTTTCAAGATGTTGTAGGATAACAAAGCGCAAAATATCTTTGGGATTACATTTAAAATCAATCAAAGATTTCTACAGAATATAGATGTCATTCTACACGTGCCATAGTGCCAGATGAAATCAGACATCCAGACCATCTAGACTTTGTCATCTAGACTTTGTCTACAGTCAGCAGGGAGAAATTAGGATCACCAGAAGAAACACCTAGGAGAAAGCAGGTCTTTGCTGCACCACCAATTCTTAGGCTCTCTGACTGAGGCTGGAAGAACTCATACAAACCTGAGACCACCAGGAAACCTTCAAACGCCGTCAAGAAAAATTGCGTTCTTGAGATTCGTAAGTACATATATATATTTACTTGGGATATATGTATTTAAATATACATAAGTAAAAATAAGATTACTTGAAACAAAATAGCCCCCACAATCTTTCACTCTTTCAGACTTTCTTTAATACCTGGTAGAGTGACATCAAAGAAGTCATCAGTCACATGTTCCATTGCTGAACATTTTTAACCTAGATAACTAAAGAAATATTACACTCCATCTCCAAACTGATATGTTATTTTGAATAAATACCTTCACTTTCTTCACTATTGGTATTCATAACCATAAGGTTCTAAAGATTTTTTTACAAAGCTCAGGCAATATAGAGGAAAGAGCTGCTATTGAATATCAGTATGGAAAACATTATCCACATTCTTCAAATCTCTTTAAATCTACCTAACACCACTTATGTGCTTTTGTGACAGGCAAAAATATAAAAATCTGACAAGCAGCTTATTTCGTTCCCTACCGAGTATGTTTCATTAGTTGATGCAGTTTGCACAATACCTTATTTTTATTTATCTTCCACAGATCACCCACTAGATTCAATCCATATTTATTCACCAAGACTTTTACTGATTAATTCACTTTTAACTAACAGGTTCAATTTATCCATTAGCAGGCAACTCATACTCCGTATAACTAAGCTGATGTTGTACTAGGTAATTTGGTCAGTAGGAACTTCACTTTTATGTGGAGATGTGGCTTATTTTATGTATGTACTTCAGTAGGTGATGAATCCCACCCAAGAAATAATACATGAGACTAAACAGGAGAAAAATAGAGCTGAGAAAGCAATATAGCACAATCTTTCTCAATGAGTATTACATTGCTTTCAAGAAGCAATTTATTCCTTTCAGTATAAACCATTTAGATTTCCACTCACAGAGCATTTAGAGGTTACACTCATTTCCCTGTAACTCCTTAAGTCAACGCTCCAAACTGAGGTTATGTCAGTATTTCTGAATTTCAGAGGCATGATTCTTCCTCACGCTGGCATGAAGAAAGTTCCAAGAAATCTGAAGAAATTCTCAGTCTCTGACATGTGGTTTTGTCCTAGTTGCATTCATCAGATCAAATCATGAAAGTTACTACCTAAAGCAAAACAAAAATTAATTACGCATATTATACATTTATATTTTAATAGAAAATACCTACAAAGAAAACCATGTCTTGGATTATTTGGCATTTGGCTTACATTTCTCAATTCTGAGTAGAATTAATTTGGTATGATCCAGCAGTTACCTGCTGGATGAGGTATAAGAAGATTTTTCCTCTCTGCAGATTGTTCCTGCAGAAGCAATTATTAATGTGAAATTTATCTTACTTGACTTTAAGCTCTAAAAGCTCAAAGATCATTGCCTGAGTTAAATCAGTTGTTAGCTCTCCTGTCATCAGTGCAAAGAAATATGTGGGGTAAATCTCTGTTTGGATGACACTGTATTAGACGCCAACTTAAGAAAGGAAGAATCCAGAGATACCTGTCTCTTCACATTACCTGTATCTACGTGACTAACTTAGGTTAGCCTTTAACTTTGAGATGGCGAAAGTTAAATAAGATGTCTGCTCTTAGAGAACAATCTGCTAAGTGGAAAAATTGGCGTAATTTAATACGGCAATTTATATGCCTCACAATTAGAGAGAAGATGTGGATTGATGAGAACATTAGAAGTACCCTTCTAATGATGGAAGTGACCTCTTCTCAGACTTTTCGTAAAGTATTGCTCAAGTTCCTCCTGAGACAACTTCAACTGCAGTAATTTAGCTGTCCTCGAGAAAATCCTACAGTATATTAAGGTGGGCTAGATAATCCTCTCATGCCTCCAAATTCAACACACTTAAGTATATACAAAATACTGACTTTTTAAAGATACTTAATTTAGGTGGAGAAAGCGTAAATGTATCCTGAAGTATTTCTACTTATACAAAAAAAATTATAAATTTGTTTCTTTTCAACTTTGAAGCACCTGTCAAAATCCTAAACACAATACAAAACATAATGCAATATTTATAAAATCATCTCTGTGAAAGAATAACCTTGTCATGTTAACAAAGGGACAAAAATACTGAATTCTGGAAAAACATAAATGAGCTATGATTCTCAGCAGGCTCTAAAGTGACTTTTAGCAAGAAGAAGATGGGATTTCTAGAAATGAGTGAACTATATGAAGGAAATGTACCAGCAGTCCCTTTTCTTTCTCTACTTTCAACAAAGCATTATCCCTAGGCTCGGAAGACAGTGGAAAGGATTTAAAATTTTTGAGTTGAAGAACAATCTCTTTAATGATCTGAAAACTTGCCTACCACTTATGCTGATGTCCCTTCCACGCACCACCTGCATTCACCCACACTCTGTCAGATGTTCTGGAATGTGAACCCAGATTTCTTCTCCACCTGTAACAAATTTCAGGAAATCTTACCTGTGATTTTTGTCATGTTGGAGTAAGGGGCCATCAGTTTAAAATCATGAGGATAAGTGGAGTTTGTTCTCCATTGTTTGTAAACTCCATGAAACCAAGATCACTGTAGAGTTGCACATAGTATTTGATATTCCTATTCTACGAACACAGCAACACATACTCTTATTTTGTAAACGTTGTACATGGCTTGTAAGATTTGGAGTTTTGCTTCTGTTTTCATTTGGTTTTACAAGTTTTGGTTTGTAAAAAGGCAAGGCAGGTAAAAAGAGGTGTGTATGGCAATCCAAACCTTACATTATTCATTTTAAAACTGTTCTACCACTAAACTTGGGGTCTGCGATCCCTTAGCCTACCTGCCCCTGAGGCAGCACCACAAGCTGCCGTCTACCCTGCCTGTGCCAAAAGCCATCCTTGACCCTTGCTAACAAAATAAGTGGTTAAGTGTGACAGCGTCACATCTAACAAAGTAGAGCTGCTCACATCATCTAATTTGGAGCACTAAATCTGCCGTCCAGTGTAATCAATGACATTGGGCTTGCCTTTGTTTTTATAATGCTGACTGAGATAAATGAGTTGTTCTCCACCCCAGGAAACATATGTGGTTTGAATTCTGGATGTCTCCTGTGAGTACAGTCATTGTACTGACGTGTTTTTAAGCAGCTTTCCATCCTGTTAAGCAAAGGTCCCCCACTGCTCCTTTAGGGTATTACAGTACTGTTCCTTACATAATGCTGTTCATATTTGTCCCTCATTTAAACTGTTTGTACAACTGTTTCTGTGACTGGAATAAATTGTTGGGATGCAGACTTATTAGCAAAACAAGATGTTGAACCTGAGTTCTTGCCAAAACTTTGGATGAAGGTTCACCCACTGGATCATTTCCACAGTCCCACATACAGTGAGACTTAGCAGATAACAGAGACTGTGTACTGTATAATGTTACCCTAAGAAACCTCTCTTCTGTCACTTCATTCCTATTCTGGAAGGCTGTTGTCATGTCTGTGAAAGTTCCTCTTTTAGCAATTAAAAATGCATACTCCCAATCTTTTTATCTACTATGTTTACTTCTTCCCATGATCTCCTTCTTACAGTATTCAGAAATGGGAAACAATTTAGCCACCTTTTTTCATGTGATTCCAGCTACTAAAACTTTGCAGTAACAGACCTTCAGATGTTAGAGGGACTGTTTATATAAAGACAATTATAAATAGGTCTAATAACAACTCCATTTAGTACCAGCAATATTGTTTATTCTGGTTGTTCTAAAGATATTAATACACATGTTAACCTAAGAAATTACTTTGTTAACAATTCAGTGCAGCAGAAAAGATCCCTCTCCAGATTTGATAGGAAAACTATAAATTCTTTTACCTATAAAAATTAGAAATTTTATGTAAGACAATCCACATTCCTACAAACTATCTGATAGTACTGACATTTCTGCCATTCCTAGTACCTACACAGGCTGTTTGGGAGCATTTAACAAGTAGATAACCCATCCCTCCACTGCTTCTCTAACTATGGCTAGAGGATTGTATTTCGCTCTAAGCAGGCTCTAGAACAACCCCAATGAAGCCTTCATATCCTCCTTTTTTCTGCTACAGAAGCATTAAAGTATATTCATAACTTCATAAAGTTATGATTTGTCTCACTTGTCACTTTAGTTTCCGGATTCGCCTTCCCAACTGAGAACATTTACTGATACATTTTTTAATCCTGGTGTGGCAAAAGTCCCGTGTTTGCAAATTACAGCTGCTGAGAGATTATACCTTTTCTAACTTTGCAATGTTTCCCATTATTTTTCCCCCAAATGACATGCTAAGAAGTTTGCTAAAGCTTATGCCGATTTGTAAAGGTCATCTGTAAATAATACTGCATCGTTGTCCCCTTGATACAACTTCAGATAATACTCTAAGTACTTTAATGCATTGGAAAAGAACTGGCTACTAACTGTCTACTTCAAGGATTTAGCCTACATGACTGATGTCAGGGATTTTTTTCAGAGTAAAATTAATCTAAAAAAAAATTTACTTGTTGGAATGTTGGCATACAGTCTGAATTAGAAGTTTAGCATCTCCCTTTGGTCAACAGAGTGAGACAGGCTCTTCCGCGAAAAACTGATAATCAGGAATTACTTATCTGAATCACACACATCCCAAGAAGAGTCCGTCCCTCTCCTCTAGTTACGGAAGAAGTACACAGAAATTAAGTCAGATAATTTAGCAAAGTTAGGTACATAAAGTTATGAAGAGTGACTATCTTTACTGTATTTCAATCTGAAATAATCATCCTTGATCCTGCAAAAATCTAGTATGGATTATTTTTTTTTCAAGTCACTGCAGTAACTGAAATGCATCCCCGCCTGCAGGAGCTGCAATCACTTCGTCGTACTCTTTCATGACTTTCCCTTTTACTGTAGAAGAAATTGTTGACAGAAAAGAAGTCTTCCGGAACTGTTTTGGTGGCTTGAGGAGGAGAATCTGACTCTTTCTCTTTAAAAAGCAAAGCTGAGGCTTTGTTGCTAGGAGGAGCCTTGTGCTTGGCTCTTTCTCTACTCGGGAAAGCTGCTGTATAGGAAAACTCAGGTAGGAAACAAACATTTTCCTTCAGATCTGTTTCAACATCAGAGCATTCTGCGAGTTTTCATGAATGAGACAGATTTAAGAATCCAAAATCCTAAAAATTATTTTCTAGGTGCTTTTGATGTAGTTACTTTTTTTAAAGAGAAGTGAGAGAAACCTCACTGTGTTTCTGTTGTCAGTTTTAAGTGCTTTGGAAACAGTCTCTGAGCTAACGGAGAGTTTTTTAGTTCTTGCATCCAGTTGTTTCTTACATTTTAAAGTGCCTGCTATAGTACTTAACTTCAAGAAATCCTAGAAAATTGTTAAGGAAAGTGACCATAAGGCCCTTCTGCTATGTTGCCGGTGTTTTCCATTTACATGTGCCTTTAGGGAAGCCTGTTTAAATTTGATATATAAATTTGATATGAACAAGAGATTTATGTGCCAAGCAATAAAAATGCTGCCTCTTCTTGCAGTGCTGTATTTTTTGTGCCATGAAGAGGGTATTTGAACCCTGCCTGCAGCAAGGAAATTTTGCCATTATTGGGTAGATCACCCTTAGCCCTGGTGCAAGATACTTACTGAGGGAATTGGTGCTGAGGTGGTTTGGGAGATAGTCACATTTGTCTAAGAAAACCACTCATTTAGGGCAAGTTCAGCTCCCTGAGTTAGTTGAGACTTACTTAGAAACCTGAATGTCCTTGGGGCTACTAACTGGTAAGGGCTAAGCCTCGGGCAGGAGACAAGCACCTTGCTCCTCCTTTGCTTCTTCTGCTTTTTTATCAGGCATCTCCTGAGATAAAGAGGAATATGAAGATGACTCTTCATATTCTAGCCTGGGCTAGAAGCATTTTTTGATGCGAGTATGCACAAGCCTATACATACCCAGCACAAAGAAGTGATGGGGAAAGAACTGATGACCTGTGGAGGGCTCAGTTAGCCCTCTCACTAGAGGAGATTTAGCCAGGTATGGAAAAATGCCCCACTTTTTACTCCTGTGAGTTGTTTGATGGGGATTTGGAAATCCAGAATAAACTATGCTGTTGTGAGTTACTTCAACTGTTAGGTCAGCACATCGGCACTCAGGTTTTGCACTGGTGCAGCTACGTTGGCGCAAGGTTTGTCCAGGGAACAAGTAGAGCCAAAGTCATTTCCCTGTCGAATAAAAGTAAAGCAGGACAGGAACCTGCAGTAATAGTAGCAACAAATTGAGTTGTACAGATAGAAATCTAAAAATTTCCTAAATGCTTGTAATCAAATGCAGCAACTTTCAGCATTCAGGGTGCAAAGGTTACATGGAATATATCTCATAATCATTATGTAGATATCAAAGTGTATCTCTCATGATTAATTCCTGCGTTGCTTGTGACAGCCAGGTGTCAGCCACCGACCAGATGAACTGCAGAGAAGAATCCCAGAGGATAATCATGGAGGTTAGTGTCCAGGCAGTTGAGACAAAAATGTTGTATGATTACTTTTCACTATATATATGTAACTGAAAAAAGCAAAATAAGTAAGTCAAGAGTATCTTGCAAGCTCTTGTTAACCCTACGTCAGACAGTACCATTCTAGTTAATGCAGGCTTGCATAATTATTCATTTCCGCGCAAATACATTGCAACCATAGATACCATATGCTGTGAAATAGGCACCTTTAATGTGTATCTTTTATTCTATTTCATATTGATCCAACACTTCATTGATTAAATTATCTTCAAATTATTGGTTAAGTATATTTAGCCTTGAGTAGGTTGAAAAAAATGAACATTACCCTGTTTTCTCATCTGTAGAAATGCTTTTGAGGTGATCTTGTTTAAACTGCCTCGTGTGAGGTCAATGAAATCTCAGAAGGGGGGAAAAAAACCCCAAAAACGGCTTTGTGGTATAAGAAGATATAGACAGATATGTGTAGATCAGGCAATATGCTTTACAGCTGTTAGTAGGCTTTACTCTTGCTAATAAATAGCAGTGCGTGCTAACTTCAGTCAGCGTCACGACTGTAGTCTGCCAATCGCATCAGTGGAACATGTAGATACAGATAAAATTGATAAAACGTTTTAATAGACCAGAGGTTATCTCCGTGGGTCTGGGGACAAGGCCAGCCCCCACCCCACAGCGCAGCTTGCTCTCTCTGTGAAAGGCGGAGTTCCCGGAGGAAGACGCTGCCGAGGTGAAAAGGCTGAGGAG
>VWZL01000715.1:163176-179372 GCA_013396915.1 Stercorarius parasiticus
GGGCGGGGGCGGGGGCGGGGCGCCCTCCCGCCGCGCTGCGCGGGGCCCTGAGCCGACGGCGGGCGCGCTAATTGGTCCTGCCCTTCGACCGCTTCATTAAGCTCGCTTTTCATCTGCGGTAGTAGGGCAGGGATGGAGGGGCCTCTGCGTGGGTCTGTCGTGTGGCAAGTCAGTTGGGAGCGTTGCGCTTGAAACGCATACCCCTGTGGTATTCAAATATGGATAGATTTTGAAATGTGCTTGCACAAAATACACAACGTTTTTCAAAGGTGTTAGTGTAGACCTGTAGTATTTACACAGTTGAATGTGAACCTCGTATTTCGTGCTTCTTGCTTATAGAGTCATTTGGGTTTATTGATGGGCTATTTTAACTGNGATATAGACAGATATGTGTAGATCAGGCAATATGCTTTACAGCTGTTAGTAGGCTTTACTCTTGCTAATAAATAGCAGTGCGTGCTAACTTCAGTCAGCGTCACGACTGTAGTCTGCCAATCGCATCAGTGGAACATGTAGATACAGATAAAATTGATAAAACGTTTTAATAGACCAGAGGTTATCTCCGTGGGTCTGGGGACAAGGCCAGCCCCCACCCCACAGCGCAGCTTGCTCTCTCTGTGAAAGGCGGAGTTCCCGGAGGAAGACGCTGCCGAGGTGAAAAGGCTGAGGAGTACCTTGACCACCCGCCGGCACAGCAGAAAAAAAGCGGTGAACTTCCCCACCTCCTCCCCCACTTCCCCGGCCCAGGCCCAGGCGCGGCGGCCTCCGGGTCCCGCCCCCCCGCGGGCTGACAGCCAGCTGCTACCGCGCATGCGCGGCCTCACGACCGGCGCAGCACGCGCATGCGCGCTCGCGCTCTCCCCCTGAGGGCCGGGGTCCCACCGGCGGCGGCTACAGNGATTTATTGATGGGCTATTTTAACTGTCCCGTGTGAAATACTCTACTCACAAAGTAGGAGGGCGATGTAGTGTGAAGCTGTTAGAAGCATTTACATATTTGAACGTGAACCTCAGATTTTGTGCTTGAAGTGTTATGGTGACGTATGGATTTATTGATGGGCTATTTTAACTGTCCCGTGTGAAATACTCTACTCACAAAGTAGGAGGGCGATGTAGTGTGAAGCTGTTAGAAGCATTTACATATTTGAACGTGAACCTCAGATTTTGTGCTTGAAGTGTTATGGTGACGTATGGATTTATTGATGGGCTATTTTAACTGTCCCGTGTGAAATACTCTACTCACAAAGTAGGAGGGCGATGTAGTGTGAAGCTGTTAGAAGCATTTACATATTTGAACGTGAACCTCAGATTTTGTGCTTGAAGTGTTATGGTGACGTATGGATTTATTGATGGGCTATTTTAACTGTCCCGTGTGAAATACTCTACTCACAAAGTAGGAGAGAGCAAGAGCGATGTAGGGGGAAGCTGTTAGAAGTGAATGTCTAATTGCAGGCTTGGGAAGAATGGACGTTGTGGGTACTCAAAAACTAATCTCCAGTTTCTTCGGCAGAATCTCTGGAATATTGCTGTTAAATACTTTGGACAACATTAATGTTGTGGATCTTACAGCATGATTTCATGGGTTTACCTAAATAGGATGCGNGTTCCGTTGCGTGCCGGCTCCTCCTCACTCATGTGCTCTCCCTCTCTCTTTCTACCCTGCTGCAGCTGCCGGAGGCTGCCGGTCCCCCCGAGCCGCGGGCGGAGGAAAGAAGACGCGCCAGCATGGCCGCCGCGCGCGGTGAGTGAGTTCCCACCGGCCGGGGNGTGACGTATGGATTTATTGATGGGCTATTTTAACTGTCCCGTGTGAAATACTCTACTCACAAAGTAGGAGGGCGATGTAGTGTGAAGCTGTTAGAAGCATTTACATATTTGAACGTGAACCTCAGATTTTGTGCTTGAAGTGTTATGGTGACGTATGGATTTATTGATGGGCTATTTTAACTGTCCCGTGTGAAATACTCTACTCACAAAGTAGGAGAGAGCAAGAGTGATGTAGGGGGAAGCTGTTAGAAGTGAATGTCTAATTGCAGGCTTGGGAAGAATGGACGTTGTGGGTACTCAAAAACTAATCTCCAGTTTCTTCGGCAGAATCTCTGGAATATTGCTGTTAAATACTTTGGACAACATTAATGTTGTGGATCTTACAGCATGATTTCATGGGTTTACCTAAATAGGATGCGTAAAAAAACTAATTAAGAACAGAGTATTAAAAAGTCAATAGAATGAAACATCCAGGGAAGTATAAACATGCTTAGGTTTTCATCAACATCAAGGTTTATCAAAGTAAAATGTATGCATTATCCTTAAACTCATTTTAGCAAAATACAGTATTTGTTACAGATGTCTACAATTTAGGGATGTTTCCAGCCGTTTCAAGGTCTGTGTACTTTTCTTTTGAATGTTTTTTGTGTCTTGCTGTGCCAACTTGTGCTAACAAGTGATACGCTGTTGACAGATGGAGTCCAAACAGTTTTCAGAATTGATTGCATGGGGAAATCAAGAGACACCCTCTAGTGATGTCTGGAAAGCTCATTTTCCAAGAATAAACAGAACAGCACAACAGTACTCTGAGAAGAAAACTAGCCATTAGTTCCCTTATGTGATAAATGTTTTGTTTCCTTAAGTATTTTGCTCTGTTGCTTGTTTTTGTTGCTGCTTCTGAAATCACTGTAATTCTGCTAATTTTGTATGATGGAGTGAAAAGTACTGCATGTGGTATTGTGAATAGACTGTGTCATTGGTTTACTTAATTGCAGTATAATTTATCCGTCTGGTTGGTTTTTTTTTTTAATTACATCTTAAATTTTGAGAAAGACCACCTTGAGCGGAAGTCTTCGTGTATCTATCCAAAATTTTTTTCATTTTTTTTCCCCCTCAAAAATCAGTCTGACAGATTTATAAATAATTTAGATTTCCATCTTCCGTATATTAAACTTTTTAATATGCTGACACTGATGTCTGCTATTTTGTTGCCCAGTCATAAGCTAAAAGTAGATTTCTTTTTTACTTCCTCACTGCCTTTACTAGGCTGAAGATCTGTGTATGAATTTCTGCTTATCATAGTCTTGACAAGCGATAACTAACCATTTAAACAACGTAATAAAATGTAACAACACCATCCCCCCATTTTCCAGGTGTCATGGAAAAGTTCTACATAGACTGTTTTCTCTACTCTCTTTTTTTGGTTTTGCTTTAGAGCCTGTAATACATTGCCTCTATTACTAGGCCATTTTTTAGTTTGTCATGGCTGTCACCATGTTTGTTCATTGTTTATGTTAAATTTCTGGTGTTGAAAGTATACACACACACCCCTTTTTATGAAGAAGGAACTGTATTTTAACACACATGGGAGGCAGGTAATGTTTATGGAATTGCCAATTTGTGATGTCCCTCAAATAGTTGGTTTATTTTATGCTAGCGTGGTATGATTATTTTTTCATTCTGGTCCCACTATAGCAAACTTAGCCTCAAACATATCCATCGACTATTTCTTCATGTAATATTCATCATAGTCTCTGTTTGTCCCTACTAGTCTTTCAAGCGCTCAGTCAGTCTCTACTATTTTTTAATGCAGTCTGTGTGCAGATATTTATTATTTTACTATGATCTACTTATGTGTGTACTTAGATTCCTATATACCTTTCGTAAATGGATAGACTTGGCTATATGTCAGTCCACTAGTCAGACTCATAAATAAGAGTTGCAAAAGAAGAATTGCTTTAAATAAAAAGCCCATGTCTGGTAGTTATTCCCTTGTGAAGCCAGGACACTGCAGTGTTACAAAATCGTTTTCTTCATTGTTGTTTTTTTTGAATTTGTGTAGTTAACGTGGTTGCAGTTTCTGGAGTGCCTTAGGATGCATTTATGCAGTGATTGTACCATGAAAAATAAAAAAGTTTTTCTAGGACCTATGGCAGAGGGTTCCCTATTTTCTTTCAGGTAACTCATGCTTGGTCACAGCATAAATGTCTGTCTGTCTGCTTTCCCTCGTGCCTGGTTTCTGCATCCAGTTCAGATACGGGACTAGTGTCGAGATACTTGCAGCAGTTCTGGGACTCTGTCAGTGTGGAGAGCTTTGAAGTCACACAGAGACCCAGTGGGTTTGGGCTCCTCCGAGTACAGGGAGAATCAAGGGAGAGAGTTACTAGATGACATTTTCAGGTTTTCAGTTTGGCTTAATTTCAGTTTGACTATCCAGCAAGCTTATTAGATCTGCCAGAAGTAAAATATGAAACCATTGTAGGATAATTACACTTCCAATGTAAAAAGCGGTGTGAAATTTTTTGATACAGGGCTGTAATGGTGATCCTGTGAAGTAATGCTCTCAGTATTATTCTTTCACTTCAAAAATATATTTTGAAGGTAAACACAAATTAGTTGGCTGTAGAGCCCATTCACATAAGCAGAACAATAGTATATGTGCAGAAAAATAAAGCAACAGAGGTATTTTTTATGTGGTCCTTTTTTCAAGGAACCACATGATCCCACAATAATTGATGCACTAATTTTACTGCAACTATTAAAGCCTTAAAATGTTTTTCATTATGTGTAGAAAGGATAATTCCCCTGTTGTTGCAAGGAACTGATCCATTCATAAACAATTCTGCATGCAGAACAGTTCTGGTGCTTTAAGAGGCGCTTAAAGTAGCGACAGATTGTTTCTGCGCTAATTTTGCAGGTTTACGCCGTTCACTTTAACCTGACTTGTCTGGAAATGTTTACAAGCAATTGTCAACTATTTCAGAAGATCAAAAGCAGATTCCAATCTGTTGCTTTCTAGTTTTCATTTATCAGAATGGAATTGAAATAAAGCATTTGCTCCAGTGAAATAGAATATGTTTTTACATGCTACCTGAACAGAATACAATGGTAGAAAAAAGTCATGGAAGGGAAATCAAAAGGTAACTTAGATAAGCTTCTCCCCTAAAGTCATTTCAACTCTATTCAAGTCTTCAGACCTGTTTTTGTTTTTTTTATTTGGTGGGGGGGGCGTGCGGGGGTGCAGGGGCGGACAGATGGACACGGACACGCACGTTTGTTGGCTGGGTTGTTTTGGGTTTTTTTGGTATTTTTTGTTTGTGAGTTTGTGTTGTGTTTTTTGTTGGTTTTTTTTTTTTTACTTTAGAGCACCAGTGAAGATTCCGTAACTATTTAAGGGACTCAATTCCAATGCAAGAATACCCCAGAAGTTAAAAAGCTTTTCCAGTGTGTAACTGCTTTCCTTATTGCAATTAAAGTCCATCATTTCCATCTACAGCGGACACAGAGAGCCTTTCTGCATGCAACAGCCTTTTGTGGGCTTGAAGTTGTAAAAGATGTTGAAGTTTTTTTCTCCATTCCAAAATCTCTTCAAAGTCAGTCTTTGAGCAAATGTGACTTCTTGCAGTTCTTGCCTGCGTGTTTTATACACTGATAGACTTTATTCCATCATTCAAACCACTAATAAGCGTTTTAAAGGCATTAGATTGAGGCAGACCCTGAAAATACCTACTCAGTTTGAATTTATTAACTGTTACTTGCTTATCTTTTTAAATGTGATTTTCCAGTGACTTGCACGCGTCCCCTTCCCCCTGCCACTCTGTCATTTAGTCAAAATATTTCCTATTGAGACACTTTTTATAGGGCAAGCTCAAAAGGCGAGATGCATGCTTTTTCCATTATTCACAAGAATGGGTAGAATATATGTTGAAGAACATTAAATTGGCTTGATAGGTCTTGATCTTGGCTAATGTGGCCTTCTGATGTGTATTGTTTTACTGACTTAAATATTTACAAATAGGCTGAGACTTTTTCGTAGAGTTGAAGTTTGACTGACTTCTGTATGCTTCTGCAGCTTGCTCTTTCCCATCTCTTAAGACGCTTGCCCAGGATTTTGGAACTTGCCTATTCTCCATCACTTCTCAGAATCACTGGAAGTTCTGATGTTGTTGCAGCCAGTTAATTATTGGATACCCTGCAATGATGGTTCTTAATTAGCTCAGTCTGATGAATATTTATCTAGATCTTGTTCTCTGTTTTGTCATTAATTCTTACCCTGTTCTTGTTCATACTGCGTTCCTTGTTAGAAAAGACAAAATGCAAATAGACTTCCCTGTGTGTCATCTCTTAGTGTCTCTACTGAGTACTTGCTTATTTCTGTCTCTAGTAATCCTCTTGTTAAGGAAGTGATTATGGGTTGCTTTCTTTTCTCTTATTTGTCTCATGCTAGTGATATTCACTTTGTACCTTGTTTTTTCTTTTGGAAGTTTCCAAATACAATGGATGCTACTTTGTAAAAATATAGGCAGTAAATTTTGTAATTTGAAAAGATTATGATTCTCTCAAATCTTTTGATGTTTCTGAGTAGAATCAGTATTAGTGCGGTTTATCTTGATGTATTTTTCTTTTCTAAATGACAGTGGACTAAGGTCATCCTAGAAATCAGATTGCACTTTGAATTTGGTATGGTAGGTAGCCTTTAAATTTTTAAGTTGTATATTCAACGTACAGTATTTTCTGCTGCCAGTAAAGCTCTTGGAATAATATTGAATCAGCCGTAATGTGATATATGTTGTGTGACCTTACCTCCTAAGCCCTTACCCTTTGCTGTTTTATCTCCTGTTCATGAATTTAATGCCTTATATAAACCTGAAATCACCCTTTACTTAGACCTTGGCAAACAACGTTCTTTCGTAAGGGCAAAGAACAAATCAGTGTTTGGCTCAAAGAACTGGCAAGTAATATAATTCTATAAATGGAGATAACTACAAAAACTTATTTACCTAGAATGTCACGTATTCATAGATTAAAAATCAAAGAAAAAAAAAAACAACGCCATGCACCACAAAGCACATGTGTGAAAAGAGCTACAGTTTTCTCCTGCTAATTGTCTTACAATTGTTCCAGTAAAAGTACCAGTGTGTCGTGTGTGGAATGATGGAGCTCCTTCTGGAAAGACAAGCTAGTTACAAAAGTTTGGGAGAAGAAAATAAGATTTGAGGATTCCACATATAAAAAGGGACATAAGGCATTTCTCTTTAAAAAGTTAATATTGCATATATCGAAGTCAAAGTTAAAGTTTCAGTAAGCTCCTGAGAATTTCTAGGTGAACTCCAGGGCTCCAGTGAGACTGAAGAGGTCTGTGCAGATGAGGAGACAATTACGTAGCTAGAATCAGTTTTGCTAATGAAGAAATGAGTTAGGTCTTTCAAAAAGAAAAATACTTCAGTGAGGACTTTCTGAGCTATTGGGTATATAAAAATATGCTTTCAGCTTAAAATATTCTGGAGACTTTTATAAAGAGGGTAACTTTGACTCTTTTACAGTGGTAGTGCAATCCATGAGAGGGAGATGGGTACCTTCTCAAATTACCATGCAGAAGACAACCATAAGCATGTTTAATACATAAAGCTACTGGAAGTGTTGCCATTTGCTTAGACCTACAATCTCATTTATATTGTACATTTAAAACGTTTTTCATTTGTGTTTATATGAGAGGATGGGTTGCAGGTATCCACTCCTTTGTATTTCTGACCCCAAGAGCGTAGTTTCTCTATAAACAACTGGATTAATTTTTCATTTTTTATTTAGGTATCAAGGAATACAGTAGGGTACGGGGTCGCCCTTCTAATATTTACTGAATCTACCCAAAGAAATCATAATCTAAGAGGATCTGATATGTGAAGATAAGGGGGAGGAATGCCATCAGTCCTTCAAAGGAAAAGGAGGCCCTGATAAGTTTGTTTATCAAAGACACTTTCTCATTCAGTTTTAATTATGGAAGAAAAGCCTGGGCTTTTGGGGAACAGCAATTCAAAGGCTGCAGCAAACTAATTATCCTTTTCCACAGTCACATGATTACTCAAGTCAGTGTCCAAACCTGGTATTTACTATCTATCAAAAAATCCAAATATATGCCACTGATTTAAAACTCAGATTTGTGTATTTCACAGGATCAGCAGAGAATACTTAATCCTAAAGGATATAGAGTTTTGATGAGTTCTTGAGGTTGGTGGGTGGGTTGTGGGATTTTTTTTGTTTGTTTGTTTGTACCAGGGGGTACACCTCTAGTGATGGCCTTCAGCTGGACTTAGCACTACTGATCACAACCCTTTGAGCCCAAAAGTTCAGCCAGTTTTCAGTCCACCTACTTATGTAGTCCATATTTCATCAGTTCCTCTATAAGGGTGTTACAGGAAACACTGAAAAACAACATCCACTGTTTTCTCTTCATCCACTAACCCAATTATCTTATCATGGAAAGTTGTCTCATTGGTCAGGTAGGAGTTTTTCCCCTTCATAAATCCATGCTGATGACTCCCCAGTTTTTGTCTTGTACTTAACATATTTGGCAATGGTTTCCAGGATTATTTGCTCCATCACCTTCTTGGGCATCAAGATGAGGCAGACCAGCCTGTAGTTCCCCAGATTCTCCTCCTTGAAGACAGGAGTGATGTTTTCTCACTTCCAGTCCTCAGGAACCTCCCTCATCACAATCTTTTAAAGATAATTGACAGTGGCCTTGAGGTGACATTGACTAGCTCCCTCAGTACTTATGGGAGCATCCCATTAGGACCCATGGATTTGCATATGTCCAGTTTGTTTAAATGTGGCCTTACTTGATCTTCCTCTACTGAGGGTAAGTTTTTGCTGCCCCAGGCTTTTTCACTGGTCTCTGGGGCCTGTGTGTCCTGATGGCAGTAAAAACTGAGATGAAGAAAGCACTGATTACTTGGGTCTTTTCTGTGTCCCCTGTTACCAGGTCCACTGCCCCATTCAGCAGCAGGTAAGTGTTTTCCCTAGTCTTCCTTTTGCTGCTAATAAACCTGTAATATCCCGTCTTGTTGGCCAGCACATCTATTGCCATATTCAAATCCAGGTGGACTCTGGCTTTTCTAAGCCTATCCCTGCATGTTAGGACAGCGTCATAGTATTCCTCCCAGGTCTCCTGTCCCTGTTTACATCTCTTGTGAGTTTTCGTTTTACTTGTGACTTAAGATAGTTTGTCCATGTAGCCTCCTGTGGGTCTTGCTTGACTTCCTGAGTATGGGGACAGACTGCTTGTGAGCTTGGAGGAGGTGATCTGTTGATTACAGAGGGGTGGCACAAGTAGAGCTGCGAGTAGTTTGTGTGTGAAATGGGAAGTTACTTGGTAATGCTGCCAGTTGGACATGGGACAGGGTAAAATGCATCTTATTCTCTTGATTGTACTAGAGCTGTAGCACAAAAACACTGCTGCAGAAATTTAATATTTTGTCACTACAAAAAGCAGGTACCTCTATGCTGAAAAGCGAGCAAGTCTGTAAATTCTTTACTGTTTTGATCACACCTGTATCAAGATTCAGAGCACATCACCATTCAAAATTAGATCTAGACAGCTCTGACTAACAGGTTATAAAATGTCAGGTGATTCCTTACATATTTTTAATAGAAAAAAAAGTGTGCATATGCTTTACTTAAGGTGGTTCATAGTGTATAATGAAAGGTATGTCCATCACAGATAAGTGCATTTAAGTGAAGTCTATAATGTCTGAATTCCAAATAAATGTTTCATTCCTTCACATTCTCTCATGCAAATTCTTTCTGTTGGAATATGGGACTCAGTATGGTATATATGGTTTTTTATTTTACATAATTTTAAGTTTCTTTCAGAAAATACTTAATTTAAACATTACTGTTTTTTCTCTGTTTCAGACTTGCCACCTGTTCCTTCTACATCGAGGACAGACTCTGCAGAACTTTCTGTTAGGGAGCGAATGAGAGAGAAACTAAAAGCAGCAAGGGTGAGAATCCTTCAGAAGTCCTCTTTGGTTAACTTTAGTCTCCTAAGTACCACCAACATCATTTTGCTTGCTCTAGTGCTATGTGAATCTCAGTTGAGATACTTGCTTTTTTTATGTCTAGGGCCGACATAATACTTGGTTCATCAGTACAATTATTTTCCAGTATATTTCTATTGCTGTATTTTTTATAGAGTTTATATTTAATTTGTTTGTAATAATATAAAAGTTGTCTTTGTTTTATAATTCAAATGATACAGTCATTACAAAGTGCTTCCGTGTTTTTGTCAAAGAGATACATTATTTTGAAATCATTGTATTTCCTTGTAAGTTTACTGTGCAGTTTAATAAGGAGTATTAACATCTAGGTCTGTAAAATCACTTAAGCTGATTATATAGTTAAAAGATTCTGTCCCTAAAACAAACATGCATAAGGTGTTGAATTCCTGGGAATTATTGTAGCTTTGGTTTTATTATATTTCAGTTATAGCTGAGCAGGTTTTTTTTTGTTTTGTTTGCTTAGTCAAAAGCAGAAACTACTTTATCGCAAGAAGACCCCAGTCCGCGACCCAGGCATTTAAAAGGCATCAGAGAAAGGAAAACAGAAGTCAGACTGGATAAAGTGGTAAGAAGGTGCATTGTGTTTTGCTATTCTGATATTGAGAAAATGAATGTGAAACATGGAATAAATCAAAGACTACATATAGCCTTGAAGATCAATTTCATTTATTTTAATGGGACCAAAATTATACTATTGTTTAAATTAGTGATCAGGAAGGAAACTTTCTGATTATTGCTTTTAATGTACCCATTTAACAATAATCATTGGCTTTCATTATAGTATAGCCATCATGTGAAATTTCTGTGATTTACAGGTTCATGATTTCTGTTGCTTAAGATGCCTTGAAGTTTTTAAAAGTTAGTGTGACAGAAAGGACCACTGTATTATAGCTTTATATAAATTTGCACAGTGTAATTGCTAAAGGCTGGATATTAGCTTTCTGTCATTGTACTGTATTGTATTTCCTTGTTACTATTTTATATGTAGGTTTTTTTAGTATAACCGTGTTCTTTGGTAGAAAATGAATTTTGTATTAAAAAAAAATAACAAAGGCTATGCCTGTGTAGAACTTGCACCCAGATATTCTTCAGAATTCACAAAGAGATTGTTTGCCTATAGAAAATGTGTTCCAAAGAATGTGTATGCCCAGGAAATAACAGCGTGTAGCAGTAACGTTTTTATCTGGAATTCCAAACAATATGAGTTAGCTTGGTGAAATTGCTTGTCTAGGGGAGAATTACCTAATCATGTAGGTTGTGGGGAAGGTTTTTGGTAGTGTTTTCTTATAAAAAGTAATTTTCACAGCTTTCAGTTAAGTGTTGTTTTAATATGTTTGTATTAGGAAAACGTGGAATTGCTACCCTTACTAAAGTTGTTTACTAATTTATATAAAGTGTGTCTGAAACTTTCCATGTGTTGGCTTTGTTTCCTGTACATATTTACCCACATATGAAGTCCTGTTTTGTTGTTAAACAAGTGGCCATCAGACTGCCAGGGTTCGAGATTTTCTTTTTGCTATTATTATTTTGAAGTTTAGGTTGAATAGATGTAAACCTGAGAAATGTTTTCCTTTAATCTAAGAATTCAGGCCACAGGGAGCAAAAACAGATAGAATGTTAGATGTGTTTATGTTGTCTGGGCCTGATGAAAATCACTTAGAAGTCCTTAAGTGAACTTGCTGAAGCAACCTCAGAACCAGTGATGCTTCCAGTGATCTGTGAGTAGGGACAGATCCTGTCCCTACTTCAGGAAACTGGAACTGGATAACCACACTACCTCCTTTCTTGAAAAGGTAGAGGAGTATCACCCATGGAGTTTTAGGGTAGCCTAGCAATAATTGTTTGAGAGAGAACAAAACAAATAGTTGAGTTTGTATTTAAGCACCCAAGCAATGGACACCACCTTTTTTAAGTAAAAGGTTTTTCCTGATTGCAGCAGGGGCTGTATGAGAAGCTGGCCCTAGCTCCTTGATTCCCTTCCCTGGTCAGCAGTGTCTGGCAGCAGCACCCTCGCCACTGCTGCCTGCCTTGTGCTGTCTGTCAACCTCTCGTTTGTAGACAGGAAGATTTTTGCATTGCTACCCCATTTCTCCCCCTTGCGGAGATTAGCATGTGGTTGCTTGTGTTCGGCAATGCAGAAACAATGATCTCATCAGCAGTGAAGAAAGTAAACTAACATTTATGCAATGAACCATTTCTTGATACTCTGAAGTCTATTTCTTGACCCAAAGGAGAAAGGAGTTAAGTAATAAATAGATGTACCCTTTTAAAATAAATATAAAATCAATGTAATTGTTACCGCAGTGACTGTATTTCTTTTTTAGTTTTTTTTTTTCTGTGACAATGCAATATGTAATCTCTGTATTCAGCTATTTGTCATCTTTTTTTTTTATGAAACAGTAAATGTATGTTATATCTTACGTATATATTTTTATGCAGTCTGATAATGATAAATTTAGGGAGATGCAAGAGGATGAATCCCACTTACCGTCAAAAATAAAGTTTCGTGATTCTGTCAAAAAGCTTAAGCAAAAGTCAACAGTAAGTATCAATTCTTTCATTTCAGTAACTGATATTAACTTAATTTAAACTTTATATGGCTTCATGATTCTGTTTGAAGAAGCAGACAGAATTCAGTCTTAAGCAGTGGAGAGGGTTTTAATTAATTTAAAAATTCACAAACAGTATATGCCAACAATTGAAGGATAAAATGGGAACCTTAATCAAATATAAGAATGGCTTTGGGTCATTTGATCTAAAAAAAAATACCAAGTAAATCCATCTGGACACAATTACTGGAGGAAAAATTTTATGCTTTTTAATGTTTAAATAATTTCTATTGAATGCCACCAATTGGCAGTTAAAGCAATTTACAGATTTATAATTTATAATTACAGCAATTTATAAATTCATATTTATTAGCCGCAAAATGCTACTCTTAATGCTACTCTTAATTCTTTTATTAGAGGATTCATCCTAACACTAACGGGGCCTGGGTCCTTCAGAGGCAAAATGCCATTAGAAATTTCTCTTCATTTCTTTCACGTGGATATCTGCATTGTGGCCAGAATTTAAACTTTGGCATTTCTCATTCACAAATTGTTTATATTTGAAACAATAAGCTGGTTAAAATTGAACCAGGTAACTTTTTTTATTAAAACATTGCAAGAAATATTTAATGAAGTAATAGTATAACATTAGAGAAAGTTTCATGTATCATTTAAAAATTTCAGTGAGCTTAAGCATTTGTTCTATTTGAACAGTTCTAGTTGAGTTCTATTTGAGGTAAAATAGTTACTATCCTGTGAGAAGTGTTTATACATGCTGTTATTGCTATTATTAATGGAAAGATACCTTCACTTGGCCTAAATTTCTTATGCATGTTTTGTATTTAAAGTATCATTGTCGTCTTTTCTTAGTTCCAGAATGATTTTCCTTCTGCTGAAGAAGCGTATAATTTCTTTACCTTCAATTTTGATCCTGAACCAGAGAGTATAAAGGCTGGTGCCAGGAAAAGGAATGAATTAAATGCAGAAGAGGAGGCAGAAGAAGAATGTGTAGAAACACATGAGGATGAGCAAGAGGAGGATGAAACGGTGTGAGCTATAGAATAAATGTTCATATTTTTATTCAGTTGACTTCTTCAATTAATCATCTAATACAAAATGACAACTCTTGTTTCCTTAAAAATTCTGAAAGTATACTCTCTAAAGCTCTCCATTTTAAGAAACAGATGAACTAACAGAGACGTTTGCACTTAAACTATAGGATGAAGACGTACGCCTAGTTAAAGATGATGATTTATTCATTATCGGGCAGACAACCGAAGATTTTATAGTAATGAAACCTGCTGATTGTGAAATCTACTCAGAGCAACTAAAAAAGGAAAAAGAATTTCTCTTCACTCCCAGCACGCTAGCAGGTAGGACGATTGTGCTTATGCATTTTGTTCCTGGATTTTGCATAGCATGCACCCTTTGATCTGCTAAAAAATACCTATCAGACTGTCTCTAGCAGTAGAGAGATACTTAATTGCATTTCTCTGACACTGATCATCCAGTCAAGTCTGAAAAGGTCTGACAAAGTGGATTAACTAGGAACATGCACACCTCAGCAGGTCACCAGCTGGTATGCTAGCAAGTGAACTCGGGGCACATCAGTTGCTCTGGCATAATTACCTTAGTGCTGTCTATAGTAAATGCAAGCTGGCTGCCCCCTCTTTCACTGACGTTTAGCTATTACATTATTTAACGTATGCAACAGGGTACTGGGTACACATAGTTAGTTACTAAGGGTGGATCAGGCACTGTGCGTTATAACTTACACTGTTTCTTCACTTGGCCACATCTGCAGTTTTTTCCACGTGGCAAATTTGTCAAGACTCATGTAAGTAACATAAGGATTTTTGTAATTCAAGTGACCCTTTTCCCAAAATCTGATTTTGTGAATTGGAAATAGTTAGTCAACACTGATCATGTCTCTGACCTTTTTGCCTTATTCCCACAGAACTGCAAAGTCCAAAAAAATTGCTTTATAATATCACTTGCTATTTAATATTTGAAGTGGAAGAAACAGAAATGAGTCTCTCAGTGCTTTTACCAGAATGGTATCAGCACAGCTTGCAGTGCAATGTCAAAATATTTGACATTCGATGCTTGTGTTTTTTCCTCTTAGTTCTGACTGCTTCCACCATGGTCCACTGTGTTCTGATTTGGAGGATAACTTTTATTGTAACCCTCAGTATAATCTCTCCTTGTTTCAAGATTGCTCCTTGAAAAATACTGAGCCCATAGACACCAGTGAGATAATCCTGCAGGCAGGCTTTAAAGACTTCCACCTACTGTGATTGGGCTAACACGACTTTTTATGCGTGTTCTGTATTTTGCACAAGAGTAGCTTAAGCAAACTAGTAATAGTAGTTTGGATTAATCTTAGTTAAAGTTTGACTTTATATGGGAAAGGCTTAGAAGTGT
The DNA here is from genome assembly GCA_013396915.1 of Stercorarius parasiticus. Lineage (NCBI taxonomy): Eukaryota > Metazoa > Chordata > Aves > Charadriiformes > Stercorariidae > Stercorarius > Stercorarius parasiticus. The sequence goes on from VWZL01000715.1 coordinate 177,973, forward strand.
TTCCAGGAAGAAATTCTTTACTGTAAGGGTGGTGAGGCACTGGAACGGGTTGCCCAGGGAAGCTGTGGATGCCCCATCCCTGGAAGTGTTCGAGGCCAGGCTGGATGAGGCTTTGAGCAGCCTGGTCTAGTGGGAGGTGTCCCTGCCCATGGCAGGGGGGTTGGAACTAGATGATCTTTAAGGTCCCTTCCAACCCGAACCATTCTGTGATGTTTGGTCAGTTGTTGCTGCTAATAGGTTTTTACACTCTTTTGCAAGCAACCATTAAAACTAAACTCTACTAAGTTATTTGAAGTATTTTTTGGTGAGGAAATGTTTAATCTGTTTCATAGACTTGTGACACTTTTATGATAGATTTAAATTGTGGATCTGTCCTGATTAAGAAAAGGATCTGTTTTGGTTATATATTTATTTCTTTTTTCCTAGTTAGGAAGATACTTCTGATGGCACGCTTAATATGCAGTGCCATTTGTTTAGGAATGGCATAGGCTTTTAGAGAATTAATAAACTAGAACTACAGTTGTTAGATATTTTACATGCTTTTCTATTCAATTTCTCATTAGTGCCCACTTCTGAGAAGATGCCTGGAAACATGCAGCCTAGATACCTTGAGGATGAGGGTCTTTACACGGGAGAAAGGCCCTTTGTATCACAGTCTAATCAAAATATATTAGAAAACAGAATACTCAGACAGGAGCAAGTAAGTCACCACTACCTTCTTAGTTATTGTCTTTTTTAAATCCTTTATTTATCAGTATTTTATTTTGTTATAGTTAAGTAGGGAGATGGTTATGGTAATATGGGGCTTTCCTATTTAAAATGTTTAGCAGTATCAGTCATCAGAAAATGTGGATTCTTGTAGGAGTGTGTTTTAGTGTATCCCAATAGTCAGAGCACCAGACTGGGTCTTAGAAAACTGGTGTCTTTTCCTGGCTTTGCTCGTAGCCTGCTGGGGAACAAATCACCTCACTTGTCTGTGCCGGAGTTTAGTTGCCACTACAATGGGGGAATTATAATTTACTTTTTTATAAAATGTTGTGAGACCCAGTGGTATGTATAAAGAGTTATGCAAGAGCTGTTATTATTATTTACTGGAAGATCATAACAAAAGGAAGCAATATGGAATGGCTGTTTTCTGTGTTCACTGAAGATGTAGTAATGAGCCTAGGGTTAAAGGGCCAAGGATGGGGGTGAAATCGGTAGCCCAGCTCAGGTGCATCTACACGAATGCACGTAGCATGGGCAACAAATGGAATGAGCTGGAAGCCATTGTGCAGCAGGACAACTATGATGTAGTCGCCATCACGGAAACGTGGTGGGATGACTGTCAAGACTGGAATGCTGCGATGAATGGCTATAAGCTCTTCAGAAGGGATAGGCAAGGAAGGAGAGGTGGGGGT